>CM076985.1:32403644-32406144 GCA_039105355.1 Benthosema pterotum
GAACATCTCCTAGATCACCCAGTGGTTGGTGGTTTTCAAGTAATGGTCCAGGGACCACCAGTGGTCCCTGAGAGGATTCCATGTGGTCCCCAGCTAAATGATGGACAGTTGCTAACCAAATGGACCTTTATAGATCTGTAACTCTTGAGATTGTAAAATGATATATCATTGATACCGTATCATTTTATGCTCTCAAGAGTTTACTTTGTGACTCCAACACCTCAGTAGAGCAATTGCAGCAATTAAACAGCATTTAAACATCTGAATTACTTAATTTCAAGAATGTACACCTTTAGAAAATGTAGAAGAATTGCTATTTTGACCATCGTTTTGCCAGTTATCTCTTGTGGACACAAACTTGAAAATCCTTAGTTTTGGGTCCGAGAGACTAAACTTAACATCAAATCGTGGTCCGTGGCTAAAAATGCAGAATAAATAGTGGGCCCTGGTATGAAAAAGGTTGAAAATCACTGAACTAGACAGTCGTGGAATGATTGAAACACCAGCATGTTACTGTTCAGCTGTGTTCAACTGTGGATCGGTCACACTGACCTGACATCTCCCCCTTGTTAAAAAGGAAGAGAAAAGGCAATAACATAAATTTCAGATCATCTTTTTCTGCGGCAACATTTTGAGTTGGACACTGGGTTTGGGTTGGGGGAGTGTTGGAAACTGTCCAAATTTGTTTGAGACAATAATAATACCATGTGTGAACTATTATTGTATCAACATATGAAACAAATTCTAATTTAACTAGCCAAACGTAAGCCATTCATGGCCTACTTGTATGCAACCATTCTCGTTGTTATTGTTATTCCATAACTGTACTTCAAAAATCACTGTGTGAATACAAAATATAATATTACTTTTCCACTGTGTTTCTCTCCCTGCAGTGTCAGTGTTTTATGGCGAAGTAGCAGAGATCACACTAACACCTGGTCCACTGGTCATATTAGTTAACTGTGCCTGGACGGGTTCACCATGGGACCGATTCACAGCCACGCACGTAAGTACCTTTTATGAGCTACAGTCCAGTGTATGCACTGTGTGATGTGTCTGTCTGTCTGTCTGTCTGTCTGTCTGTCTGTCTGTCTGTCTGTCTGTCTGTCTGTCTGTCTGTCTGTCTGTCTGCCTCGCTGTGTACCCTGCCCAAAGAATGAAACTGTCATGGGATCATATTTGGGACGCCAACCCCCAAAACGACAGGTTAGATGCCCTGCATCTGTCACCAGATGAGGCCTGTTGGAATGTGTGCACTCACACGCACACGCACGCATGCGCACACACACGCACACACACACACGCACGCACGCACGCGCGCGCGCGCACACACACACACACACACACAGCACCACTACATCAATACTAGTTCAGCATCCCACTGACTCTCAGCGCGCAGCAGCACTGCAGTGCAAATCATCATAATACATTTCTCCGTGCGAGCGCGGCAGACAGCAGACTTACAGCTTGGCAGAGAGAGATTTAGACTTTTACAGATTTTCAAATATCTCATCTTCCGCGCGTGACGTTTTAAGTGTGTTTTAAATTCACGCCGTTCTCAGTGACGGCGGGTTTGTGTTGAACTTAACTCTCAGCTGTGGCTTGGCTCCTAATCCGCTGTGCTTTTATGAGGCCAGATCACAACGTTATAAGCCTTAAGGGGGATCTATATACAGTATACGCCGAGTTGCCAGACATTAGCCGTTCTTCCAACAAATATAGAGTCCAGTCAACATTATTAATCAATCACAGTTTATTTGATTCAGAGAACACAATGCTGTTCTCCATTCTGAATTAGTAGAAACCCCAAAAGAATTAAATTATGTATAGAATAATACATGATCAGTGGATGGATGTGATATTTTTATGAGAAATCAATCATAAAGATTAACCGGCTTAAAGGGGAATTTCACCCATTGTCAAAATCTTTTTTCTGAGAGCATACAAATGGAACTAAATGAGCCCGTTATTGGTTCGATCTGTACACTCCTAAAAGTAAAATCATTAATATGGTGAAACACAACTTGATGATGTCATCATGCTGTGTTTCACCATGCTAATGATTTTTGTCAGACCTCAAATTCTAGGAAACACAGAATGCAGGGAACTTTTTATCATGTCCACATCATCTATAAGGTACTGTATGTTAATGACATACTAAAATGTTGTTTTCTGTGGAAAAAAGTATCAATGGTACTCAAACATTTTCATGTCAAGGACTCACAGAATTTCCTGAATTAGGCCTGAAAATATGTTATTCCAGCCAGGCACCTTCCCAGAAGAAATGGATGGTTAGAACGGCGTGATTACATGCTATGTCAATGCATAGGCATTGACATAGCATGTCAGGTAGCGCCGGCGCCGCAGAGGTAGCGCCGGCGCCGCAAAACAAACGCACACAACGCGACCTGCCTGCCTGCGCATGCAGCACACAAACGGGACAAACCGAGACGGCGAATATATTTAAATTTGAGTCTGAGTGCGCCTTTATAAACGACCG
>CM076985.1:32411144-32416144 GCA_039105355.1 Benthosema pterotum
GATTTTGGCAGTTGGCAACACTGCCAACGTGAGATCAAAATGAGACGGCACATGTGACGATGAGGGTGAGCAGGGATTCAACTGATACCTGTGACAGCAGACGGCCATTCGTGTGTGTGTGTGTCTATGTAAAGTGCACGAATATAGTTGAATACACAGTGGAGGGTTTTGCATATAAGGTTAAGGAGCTATACCATTCAATCTCTCTGTACATCCACCCCCTTTCCCCTTCCCCCCCGAGGCTGAGGAAGGCAGAGAGAATGGGGGTCGGGGGGGGGGGGGCACACACACATGTGCATTATGTATAGTATAGAATGGGGGGTTCATCTTCACACAAAATGGGGTTTGGTGGTGGTGGTGGTGAGACTGCTCTGCGTACGTCTGTCATGAAGAAGATGAATCCACTGACGAGTATGACAGCTATAAGATCTCTCCTCTCCTGACAGCATCGGAGAGGCAAAGTATATAAATATTTTTGTTTCCCGATTTCTTATGTTTTGTACCACAATTTTGGAAAACCGCATTTTCTTTTCCCCCAGTGTTGGTTATGTAATGCAGTGTTTTTTCCTTTTTGAGACCAGTGCCCACTATTTATTCAGAGTTTGAGCCACAGACCACCATTCGAGGACATTTTAGTCCCACAGACCCCAAAACTAAAGGTTTCTTTTGCTTTTTGCCCACAATTCCAGGCTGGATTTGGGGAACAAAACAGTCAAACATATAGATAAAAATGACCATTAATTCTCATTCACATTCTCTAGTTTTAGTTTATAGACTTGAGCTAATTCACATGATGGATATTTTAACTCTTGAGAGTGTAAATATGAAACCAAATGGACCCGCAAGGGTCCATTTGGTTTCATTTTTACGCTTTCAAAGACGCAGCCCCACTCTCTGAGTGCACTGTGCATCTTGGTCTGGTGTTCTATTGCAGTGTTTTTCAACCTTTTTGATCCCATGCAGGGCCCACTATTTATTCAGAATTTGAACCACAGACCATTGACATTTTAGCCCCACAGACCCAAAACTAAATTTTGCGTTTGTACGCAATTCCAGGCTTGATTTGGGACAAAAAAAAAGAAACATACAGATCAAATCATGACCATTAATCTTCTACATTCTCTAGTTGTCTAGACTTGGTCTAATTGGTCTGATTCAGGTGATGTTACAAAGAGTTACATCTGGTTAACCAACTCTCCATCATTTAGTCTGGGTACCACCTGGAATCCTCTCTGGCCACTGGTGGTCCCCAGACCACCTGTTGAAAACCCTTGTCAAACTATAATTTATTTCGGTATCAAAATGTATTATCCAATGGGAGTCGGAGTTGGGGGTTGGTCTAATGAAAAATCTGAACGGGCACAGCTGATTGGTCAGCATGCAGCAGCATGCTTCCTTCTATGCATGAGGAGTCCACGCTGCTTCTTTTTGCCTGGCAGAGAGAAATTTCCCCAGACGGATGTAGCATGTGGAAGGAACATGTTATTCCAACAGGTTCCTCCTTTATTCCCCTCCATCAGGCAGTTTAGAATTAGATTAGATTAGATTTAGACAGGATTACACCCTGGTTTTGTGAGGGTATCAACCCTAGGGCACACAAGGAGAACATGCACTGCAGGTATTTTCGTTACCGCTATACCCCTGATCCCTTAACTTCTTTGCCTATTTAAAAAAACATTTTTCAATAGTTCAAATGGCCAGTCTACAAGCTCACAATGTGTTAATAGATTGACATGTTGAAATATTCCCAAAAAGCTTTTCAACGAAATAAGGGATTTAGGATAAGGGGTTTAGCATGTAAGGAAAATGGAGCCCTACATGTTCACCCAGGAAACTCCCCCACCCTGTCAGATGAAAAGAAGTGGCGCATATATACAGGAAATTACACCTCATAAACGGATACCCTGACCCCTGTAGTTCATAGAAATTCACGAAAGCAGACAAAAAACACCACTTTGTGCAATTTCTATATTAAGAAAATTCTAACTAATAGGTTCAATTCACTTATGACGACTTAATCTGAACCGACCACAGACATTGCAAATCCTCTTGCATGTTTTGTGGCCCTTTTTATAGCTTTGCTACGTTTGTGTGTGTGTGTGTTTGCGTGTGCGTGTGTGTGCGCTTGCGCGTGCTGTGCTGTGCTGAGAAGTCATTGTAGGGCGTATTAATGTTAAAAGCCTTATAAATGTTAAAGAGTGAATTCATTGGGAGGAGGACGACCTACATTCTCTCCACGCGGCACCCTCTGTCCTCTCTGCTTAGACAGTCACACCTCAGGACATGTTCAAGGCTCTTTAAGGAAGGAATGCACCTTCCAAACAGAGGCTCGGGACACGTTTCTGAGTCGCAAGACACATTTTCAGGGATTTCGTTCTTTCTGTCTTTCTTTTCTTTTAAGACAGGGGTGTCAAACTCAGATACAGAGCAGGCCAAAATTTAAAACTGAACAAAGCTGCGGGGCTAGGTTTCAGGTGTTCTCCATCTAAGTTGTTTAACCGGATGTAACTCTTGAGAACGTAAAGATGAAACCAAATGGACCCTTGCGGGTCCATTTGGTTTCATTTTTACGCTCTCAAGAGTTAAAGTATTCTTAAATAAATGGTGGGCCCAGGGATGAAAAACGTTGAAAACCACTGCTGTATATTACAGAGCAGATGGCAAAACAACAGCAGAGCATTGTGGGATTTGTAGTATCAGCAGTGAATGCAGTCTTACAGCGGTGCCACGGCTGTATAATAACGGCGGACCAGCTCTAATGTTAATTTGATGTTGCCTCAAGGGCCAAAGGAAATTACACAGCGTGCCAAATTTGACCCGCGGGGAGTTTGACACCTATGTTTTAAGATGTGATCTGTGGGTCGGCGGTTCAAATCCTTGCTCCTCCTGTCTCCATGTCAAAGTGTCCTTGGGCAAGACACTGAAACCCAACTTGCTCCCCATGTGCTGGTTGAGCCTTGCATGGTTTCCACTGCAATAGGTGTGTAAAGCGCTATATAAATGCACCAATTTCATCTTCATAGACAAAGACAATCTATTAGAAATAACCTAAATTCACATAATGAACTATACTGAACATAGCTGATCTATATGCTCACAAGACTGCAGTGAAATGACGTGTTGTGAGCTTGTTACTACTTCTATCATTTTGATGTTGGATTTTGCGCTAAAAGAAATGTTTGGGAAACCACTGAAATACACCCATACATACATACGGGTACAATGACATACAATATATAGGCTTTAAGAAGTTCTATATTACGAATAGAAAACAGGACAAGGGAGGTTTTGTTTGTGTGTGTGCGCGTCCGTGTGCAAGTGTGTGCACTGTGCGCGCGTGCGTGCCCCATGGGTCTAACAGTAAGAAGTATGGTAATAGGGTGTGCAGCTCTGAGCCATGCAGGCTGCACAGAGAGATGGATTAATGCATTCACCTGCAAATACACACAGCCAAACAGGTGTGTGTGAGTGTGCGTGCGTGCATGCATGTCTGTGTGTGCATGTACACTTGTGTAACCGATCATGCTTTTTCTTTTGCTTTCTCTTCTCTTTATCTGTTCTCATTTCGTCTCTCTCTCTCTCTCTCTCTCTCTCTCTCTCTCTCTCTCTCTCTCTCTCTCTCTCTCTCTCTCTCTCTCTCTCTCTCCATCTACATTCTCTGAAGTCTGTATTGAAATCAAGCGTTACATCTTTCTAGATGGGTTAGACATCCATTCCTGCGTGTAGGTATACAACACCTCATTTATTCACTCAATACTGAGGGAGAGGAGAGGAGAGGGGACATGAGGAGATACTATTTATTTCTCTCTTCTTTCACTCCTTTTCACATCCCAGTCCCTCTATTTCTCCGCTCTTAACTTCCCTGCCTCTCTCTCTCTCTCTCTCTCTCTCTCTCTCTCTCTCTCTCTCTCTCTCTCTCTCTCTCTCTCTCTCTCTCTCTCTCTCTCTCTCTCTCTCCCCCTCTATCTTTTTGTATTTATCTGTTGTCTGCAGGACTGAATCCGATATAAGAAGCCAAACAAGATTTTCACCCCATTGCCTTTGATTAAGTGACTTAGCACAGAGGTCCCCAGTCCGGCAATATCTCTAATGGTCTGGAGAAAGAGACGGAGAGGGAGAGAGAGGGGCACAGAGAGAGAGAGGGAGAGGGAGAGGGAGAGAGAGAGAGAGAGAGAGAGAGAGAGAGAGAGAGAGAGAGAGAGAGAGAGAGAGAGAGAGAGAGAGAGAGAGAGAGAGGGAGAGGGAGAGGGAGAGGGAGGGAGGTAGAGGGAGAGAGAGGGGCACAGAGAGAGAGGGAGAGAAAGAAAGAGAGAGAGCGAGAGAAGGGATATTAAGCAGAGACACCTCAGAGAGTTAGAGAATTATCAGGCCATCATCCGCACTAAAACTTCAAGTGATTACGAAATTTTCTTTTTTTTTTTATCAAATGACTGTACAGTACGTGTTTCCACCCATCTGCACCCAAACTTTAGTTGGAGAGTTATGCCTTAAGCCAGCTTTAGTTACACGCAAACGCCTTCAATGTGGAGGGGGGACATAGCAGTGGGTAAGTGAATGATATAAACTCCAATAAAAGCGCAAATAATATACATCCTAAAAAAATATTTTTAATATTTATTATCATGTTGCATATGTCTGTCCAAGCTGTCCGTCCAATTTGTAATGGTTTGAGCCTCAATCACCACTCTGATATAACCAGTCTCGTCATTTCTTTCTGGACTTGGAAAGCAGTTTAGCTGCAGTACCAGTACCACAATGTCCTGAGGTGGTGGGGGCGCTGATGTGCACATTATAATAATGCTAGATAAAACCAGGCTTGTTTCAAATTCATGCCAGGTTGGAAAATCAACAGTGGTGGACTTAATGTAGACTTAAGTAGCGGAGCAATTATATAATGTACAATGTGTGGCAATGGAAAAACACATGGGGGATCCTTTAAAATGTATTGATTTGTTCAACATTAGGAAAGTAAATAGACAAACATCCTGTGCTAGCGGCTG
>CM076985.1:32421144-32423644 GCA_039105355.1 Benthosema pterotum
CCGGATCTAGAGGGGGGCCAGGGTGGGCAGGGCCCACCCAAATGTGCATCCTGCCCACTCAATGACAGGTAATATCAGTGGTTTTCATCAGTGGTCCGGGGAGGACCACCAGTGGTCCTTGAGAGAGTTGTGGAAAGTTGGTTAACCAGATGTAACTCTTTGAGAGCGTAAAAATGAAACCATTTTTACGCTCTCAAGAGTTAAAATATTCATCAACAGAATTAGCCCAAGTCTACACAACTAGAGAATGTGGAAGCTTAATGCTCATTTTGATCTGTATGTTTGACTGTTTTGTTTCTCAAATCCAGTCTAGTATTGTGGGGAAAAAAATCAAAATAAATCTTTAGTTTTGGGGTCTGTGGGGCTAAAATGTCATCAAAGGGTGGTCCGTCACTCAAATGCCGAATAAATAGTGGGCCCCGGTGTCAAAAAGATTGAAACCCACTGCTACATATGAAAAACTTTGGAGTTGCCCACCCTGCCATTCTTCGTGCCCACCCTAGTAGGGCTGGCTAAATCCGGCCCTGTGAACACATCAGGTTCAGCATGCTCAGACAAGTCA
Source organism: Benthosema pterotum (assembly GCA_039105355.1). Lineage (NCBI taxonomy): Eukaryota > Metazoa > Chordata > Actinopteri > Myctophiformes > Myctophidae > Benthosema > Benthosema pterotum. The sequence goes on from CM076985.1 coordinate 32,421,707, forward strand.
TTTAATGGTTGGTCAGAGAGAGGGAAAGCAGTCCATTTGTATGTGTGTGCATGCGTGCGTGTGCAAGTTCGCATGCATGGCTGCTTGTCTGTGTTTGCGTATGTGTGCGTGCATGCGTGCGTGTGCAAGTTCGCATGCATGGCTGCTTGTCTGTGTTTGCGTATGTGTGCACGCGTGCATGTTATGTGTGTATGTGACATGGTAAATGATAGAGGAGTAGAGTGACCCTCTAATTACTGCAGCAGTGGTAGGAGGAGACAAGAGGTCAAAGGTTAATAGTTGGCATGTCAAACCGCAGGGGAGGAGAGGAGAGGAGGGAGAGGAGAGGAGAAATCACAATAAGTCAAGGTGAATATTTTATTTTATTTTAACTCCCGTTAGACATGTTACTTTTGGTTAAAGATGCAGTGCCATGATTTTTTTCCACCCTAAAACATGTTCACCAGGTATTATTGTTATATGAGGATTTTTTTTAAAAAAAATACATTTTAAAAAATTACGTTTTCATGGGTACCCTCATCAGTTCATCAACTATGCCTGGTTTGCCTGGTGGGTGGTGATGGGCGGGGATATACCTGAACTGAAGCCACACCCACACCTGTAGTTCTATGATAAATGGGGAGGGGCTGATGATGTGATGTCACTATTTTACAGTTATTTCCATTAGTACGTTTGACTGGGAAGGATTCAGCTCCCAGGAAGAAACACTAAATACAGAAAGAAGACATCATTGGACATAAAAAACGCACCAAGGGGCCTAATTTAGTACTGTCACCTCTTAAACAGGTAGAAAATTGGAAAAATACAAAAATCATGGCACTCTATCTTTAAGGTTGGTCTTCGTTCATTTGGTTATACGTACTGTAAGTCTTAAAACTCTAACGCTGTAGAAGAACTTCAAGATGGCATCCACGTCGACTGCCAGAATGGGTAGACTCCATGCACTTCACCGCGGCCAATGAATGACTCCAGGCTTTCACTTTTTTGCGCAGCGCAGGCGACAATAAAAGCCTGGGTGTGGAGGCTTGCCCAGCGCTCAAAAGGCCATGGGTTAGACTGGGGATCCTTGGCGTGAAAAGGTTTGAGAAACATTGGTATATATGTGTGTGTGTGTGTGTGTGTGTGTGTGTGTGTGTGTGTGTGTGTGTGTGTGTGTGTGTGTGGTGTGTGTGTGTGTGTGTGTGTGTGTGTGTGTGTGTGTGTGTGTGTGTGTGTGTGTGTGTGTATTTGCAGTTAATTAGTCTGATTGATTCAGACTGCACGTGGCCTGACGCTGAGTGGCATTTTCATCATTGTGTTCTTTAGTTAAAACCCCCACTTCGCTCTAATAAGGTAACAATTAAAACAGTCATTTACATCTGTCGACGTGCCCTCTATTAGCTGGAGAAGAAGCTAGCTGAGGGGGCCAGGGGTTAACACACACACACACACACACGCACACACACACACACACACACACACACACACGCGCGCACACAACGCACAAGGACTCTGACAGTACTGGTAAATACCACACAGAGCCAGGCAGGCCCCACCCATTGCTCACACAAAACACACGTGAGAAATATGTTACACAAAGCAAAAATATGTTTGTGTGTGTGCAAATACAGTCTTATATAGCACACAGAATATTTTATGATGCTTAATTACACAGACACTCTGGCACATTAGGAGTCCATTACTGCTCTTCAGGACTTTCATACTAAATGTTTTTTTACTGTTTAAAAAAAAAAAATGCCTGGGTGTTTCAAACCAAAATGAGATATTTTTTTGTCAATATTATCAACATAATCTTGTTAAAAACAAAAAAAACAAACTGAGACTGTACAGATGGAACCAAGTGGACCCTATGTGGGTTCCATTTCAACACAGACCCGTTATGGTCATTCAAGGCTATACAGTAGCTCTTTCTGGTAATATTATTTTCCTTTCATTTTC
>CM076985.1:32431144-32458644 GCA_039105355.1 Benthosema pterotum
TAGCACTAGCTGTGAACTGACAAACAGACCAGGACATAACACTATCCAGGGGTCATAGTGTGTGTGTGTGTGTGTGTGTGTGTGTGTGTGTGTGTGTGTGTGTGTGTGTGTGTGTGTGTGTGTGTGTGTGTGTGTGTGTGTGTGTGTGTGTGTGTGTGTGTGTCCAGCATACATCAGTGGCAAACACCTGCGAGTTCTGTTCACCCCTTAATGGCTATAATGGCTTTTATATTCGTTTGACTCACATAAATGTATTGTACACGCACACGCGCGCGCACACACACACACACACAGACTCACGGCATGGCACACGGATGCATGCTCGCACACAGTACCTCAAGGATTTTGGCCTCATAGTTTGATGATGTACGGGTATGTTTTGTTTTGTTTTTTCTCTTCATCTTTCTCTCTCCCTTTGTGTTTTCTCTCTTTCACTGCCACTCCTTTCTCTGCTATCCAGCTCCTCAGTCCCTCACACTCAAAACTTTTTATTCAGTTCGGTTGAGCAATGCTTTGGCGTGAATTTATGATATGAACTATTATTGGTAAAACCTTTCCTCTGAGTGCAGGTGTAACAGGCCAGGTGGCCTAGCGCTTTTAAAGGGACATGTCACCGTATTTGCAACAAAACAATATGTTACTGACATTTAGAAGATCTGGAACACATTTCCCCAGAGTCCTTATGTGTGTAATACGTGGCTTTATATACATTTTAGATTTCAGACGGGTGTCTATAATCTCAACAACATTATTTCCTGAATTACAATTCCCCTAGCCTCGACACCCAGGCTTTCATTTTTTAAAAAACGGAAAGCCTGGACTAACTTGCTCCACAGAGTGGCCTTGAAGGGGGAGTCAACCTTCCGGGGTGGGCGTCGCTCTAAATGATGTGACGTAGAACAGCAGTGGACGGGCGCGGGAGGGGCCGGGTATGATGACACGTTTGTGAGATCAAATCAGATCAGCTCGATCTGCCGTGTGGATCCCACGGCACCCCGCCCCCCCAAGGCCAAAATCATTGCAAGCTAGGCCAGGCTACAATTCCCCTAATAGTTTTTTTGCACTGCACCTCCTTGTGGATAGGGCAAGTGCTGTTTTACGGAGACAACATAGTAGTCCAGGGAGTAGCGTTGATGATATCAGAGACACTTGGCTCAGTGTTAAAATCTAAAACATCTAAAACCGTGTATTACACATAAAGTCTCTCAAAGTGAAAGTGCCTTCTAAATGTCATTCAAATATTTTTAAGCAACACACCACATCATTCTGAATCCACTGAATGCACTCATAATTTACTGTGAAAACATGCATTTTCATGTCATTCAGTCTGTCTGTCCATCACCCCACGATTCCATATGGTCACATGCGCACGCGCGCGCACACACACACACACACACGCACACGCACACGCACACACATGCACGCACACACACACACACACACACACACACACACACACACACACACACACACACACACACACACACACACACACACACACACACACACACACACACACACACACACACACACACACACAGCAGATAAAAGTGAGACACCAGTGGGAGAGGATAAACATCGAGAGAGGGAGGAGAGTGAAGATTTTAGTTAAGTGTTCTAGTAAATCATCTTAGATATTAATGATGCAAAAACTACTTATCAATATTTAACCAACAAGTAATGGGAGTGTGTACACATGCTGTGTGTGTGTGTGTGTGTGTGTGTGTGTGTGTGTGTGTGTGTGTGTGCGTGGGCATGGGTGGTTTATGAGGACATTTTGTATGAAACCATACCAGCATTATGAGGACATACCGTAATTATGAGGACATGTCCAGAGTCCCCATAATTCGAGCACTGTAGCAGTGCTCAGGAGGCCGCCAGGATACTCCTCCCGCTTTTTTAGAAAATGTCCTCATAATTCCCTGTACCTGACTTTTTGTGTGTGGCCGTGTGTGTGTGTGTGTGTATGTTTGATTGACACATCATACACAAATCTTACACAAAATGACACGATTTGGTTGGCTGAAGCAGATGTCAATCAGTCAATGTCCAGTTAAACCTGGTCGTCCTCATAGCCCAGGGTTTTGTCATGAGTGTGTGTGTGTCTGTGTTTGTGTGTATGGGTAACGTCCAGTTAAAGCAGTATGGTCCTCATAACCAAGGGGTGTGCCATGATTGTGTGTGTGTCTGCGTTTGTGTATACTAGGACCTTACCCGTTGAATTAGCCCTACATGGCTATTATTCTTTTTCAAGAATAAAGCCATACTTCACGAGCCATGACTTGTGGTAACATTTAAATGTTGGCGCTCTTTTCATACTCATCCAGATCGCTGAAGAGGTCACCGCCTCCAATGGTAAGAAATGTCTTCAAGAGGCCAGCATCTCCTCTAGTTTTGTGTGGGAAAGCAATCGTCATTGCTGTATTGAAGGCAGTAGTGCATGTGTTTGGGGGGTGTAATGTATTATATCCAGTGTTGGGCAGTAACGAATTTTAGATTACATATTACTGTAATATTCTTTCTTTTGCTCCAAAGTAAAGTAACAGGATTACTCTGCAAAAATGGGTAATAAGTAACGCATTACTTTGCAAGTAACGCCAAGTTACTTGTTTAAAATGAGCTTGTTGTTGCATGCAAAAATAGGACAGATTTACAAGCTATCGACAGGTACTGTAACAACAGAGATGTGCACTAGATTGTAGATCCAGTCCACACGCTGCATCCTGCGCACAGTTATGTACACTACAAATTGCTTGCTGCTTTATTTTGTATTTTATTTTTAAATACAAGGCCTCAACTGACTTTGAAAACAATTGTGAAAAAGTTTAAAAAGTCAAGAGACAAACTTCATGTTCAGTTCTAAACAGAGCTCGCTAGACAGATTATGTTGTACATCTCTATTTTTTTCAAAGGTGGGAGTTGAGAACTTGGGAGAGTAATAACGTAATATGTAATACATTACTCTTTGATTCCAGTAATAAGTAAAGTAATGATATTACTTTGTCTAAGGGGTAACGAGTAAAGTAAAGAAGTTACTTTCCTAAGTAATATTGACCAACACTGATTATATCTAAATATTCACAAAATGACTTCGACATCCAAAGGTACACAGTCCAAAAGTAAGGTATTTGTTTTAAAATGGTTCAGATATTTGAATCATATACCGGGGTTATATCATCAACACAGGAATCGAAATAACAGGTGACAGTATCAATCAATAATTCAGGGTTGTGATATTGCGCTGACATTAACAAGCACTAGCAGAAGTTTCTTTTTCATATCTTTTTTTTACCTTAATGTGGTTCTCTTTTTTTGTTTTTTGTTTTTTACTGACTAACGTACCTGTTTTTAAAGTACCGTATTGTCCCGAATATAAGACGACTCGTTTATAAGACGACCCTTATTTTTCAAGACCCATTTACAGAAAAAAGAACATTGAATGTCAAATAGTATAGCCCCTGAATATAAGACGACTCCATTTTTTGGGATGTTTCCATTGGGAAAATAACATAGTCTTATATTCAGGCCAATAGGGTAATACTTTACATGCTGGAGTTTGCATTCATTTATTCATTTAGGAGCAGTGTTGGGACATGTGCACTACGTAAATTAATATATTACCAAAATGCAGTAACATACATACACATACATACATACATATATATATATATATATATATATATATATATATATATATATATATATATATATATATATATATATATATATATATATATATATATATATATATACAAAAAATTCTAATATATTATGGTATACTTTTCTTTCTGCCTCGTTGCAAGAGTTCTTGTGAAATCATCTTGACAACTGCAGAAGTCAATTATTTTCTATAATTTGTCATCAAATTATTTACTGGCTTCCATGAATTCAAGGAATACACTTAACTCCTGTGTTAACTGTCCATAGCCGAGTAGGATGAGGTAGGTCTACATTTAGCTCCATAGCTGAGTAGGATGAGGTAGGTCTACGCCAGGACTGTTTTCAGGAGTTATGTTTTTTCAAGTTGATTTCATATGGATTTGGCCAGATAACCAAGTGTGCTTGCTTTATTGTAGGTATGCCACTGACCTACGCAGTATTTGATTAATAGTGATACTAAACATCTAATTTATTTTGTAAAAGTTTTTTAAGTAATAGTAATATATTACACTAGCTCAGACAGTAATATTGTAATATAATTGCTTTAAAATGAAGGTAATAATAAGTAATATATTAACAAGGTAAAGTAATATTCCCAACACGGTTTAGGAGATGCCCATCTATTTATAATTGCTTCCATTGATGCAAAAGGTTTTGCATCTCACCCTTAATGTCAAAATGTGATGTTCAGATGTCTGTCATCCTTAGTGGTGTCATTACACCTGTGGTCTGTCCAATAGATGGCAGTGCAGTACATCATCTGAGTAGCTGTACTGCACTGCCAGCTATTGGACAGACCTTTTCCTGAAAAATTAATGGAGTTTTTGACCCAACAGCAGAGTATGCTTTGTCATTGGGGTAAATTCTGTTTTTCTAATGACATCAACACAGGAATTGAAATAACTGGTTACAGTATCAATAATTCAGGGTTATTACAATAGACCTGGTGTCTGAGAAATAAGTCCTGTGGGAGCATTTGATTGGGTCAGGTCCATTTAAACATGGTAGTCCTCATAGCCCACGGTTTTGTCATGATTGTGTGTGTGTGTGGAGGTTTTTGTGCTCCTGCTATGGTGAATGTCCAGTTAAACCTGGTAGTCCTCATAGCCCCGGGTTTTGTCATGATACTGTGTGTGTGTGTGTGTGTGGGGGGGGGGGGGGGGGGATCTTCACACAACTGGCCAATTTGTTGGTATTTTGTGCTCCTGCTATGGTGAATGTCCAGTTAAACCTGGTAGTCCTCATAGCCCACGGTTTTGTCATGATACTGTGTGTGTGTGTGTGGGGAGGTTCTTTACACAACTGACCAGTTTGTTGGTATTTTGTGCTCCTGCTATGGTCAATGTCCACTTAAACCTGGTAGTCCTCATAGCCCATGGTTTTGTCATGATAGTGTGTGTGAGTGTGAGAAAAGAGAGACCCAATATCTTCCAGCTTGGCACTCAGCAAAAATATTTGAATCGGGGGGTTCCTGCTGGGTTAATGGTCCGATTGCACTTCACATAGGCTATGAGGGAACCGCTCTCCATTCCGACATCCTGCCACTCCGACATTCAATTCTTAATTGTCAGAATGGGAGTACTGTTAGGTTTAGGTGTTGGAATGGGGGGATGTCGGAATGGAGAAATGTGCCTGGGCTATGATGCCTGGACGGTGTCGCCTGTGTGATCTGATCTCCCCATCTCTCACCCCCTATACTGTCAGTCTACTGTCCTATCAAATAAGCCCCCCACACACAAATAAATCTTTAAAATAAAAAAATAAAACAGAATTACAGACTCACTCCCTAAATGATGGTGTGATCTAAAGACTCAACACTCTCGCTCCACTTTAGCCCTTAGATTAGACCAATATTTATATGCATTTGTTGTATAATGATGTTGTATTACCTGCTTACTGTCCGCCCGTTTTTTCCTTGATTAGATACTTGTATGTGATTGAATTGAAGTATCATGATGATGATTGCAAATCGCTTTGGATTAAAAACGTCTGCTAAGTGCTTAGATTATGAATTGTAAACACATTAGCTCAACCATAGGTGCCTTTGTTTTGCGTAAAAAATGGAAAAATATGCCAGCACTCTAAAGTTCAGTTCATGGTTATTAAAAATAAAGACTCATAGGAAAGAGGAAAGACTCATAGGAAAGAGAACTTAGTAACACTGAGTTCTATACCCCTTTAAATGGTGACCCCACCACGAAATTCTCTCAAGAAATTGAATCATTTTTTACCAATGCTTTGAGTGAATTTCTGATCTCTAAAGATGAATTTAGTTTTCTTTTTCAAAAACATCCTGTCCGTCCCTTATTCCACTGTCTGCCCAAAATCCACAAGTCTCTGGTTGAACTTGTTCCAGCTTGCCCCATTGTAGCGGGTAACCAATCTCTAACAGAGCCCTTATCACAGTATATTGACAGACATATCAAAGGTTTTGGTCAACCAGCTCCCCTCTTTTTTTAAAAGACACTACTGATTTTTTTAACGAAATTGAATCTATTGGTAACATTCAGGAGAATGACTATCTATGTGGCCTTGATATAGCCTCATTGTACACTAATGTTCCCAATCAAGAGGGCCTCAGTGTCTTAGCCTATTATTTGGACCTATTATTTGGACCAAAGAGAAAGCAAGATTCCCCTGACTGGTTTCCTGGTTGAACACACAAATTTGGTTTTAAACAAAAATTTTGAGAATTCATACTATCTTCAGTGTCAGGGGGTCAGCATGGGTAGCCCCTGTTCTCCAATTTTGCAAACTTCTTTATGGGGAAATTTGAGGAAGATTTCATATATAATAATAACCCGTTTTCTGCTTCAATTAAGTCTTGGTCTAGGTATATACTGTAGATGACATTTAGTCATTTAGTCTTCAGAGGCTCGTTATAGAAACTTTTTGACTTTAAGTCTTACTTAGTGCTTACTTAGTTCACCATGGAACACAGCCAACACTGTCTCCTTCCTAGATGTACAGGTCCATAAAACAAATGTAGTTGATGCCATTGTTCACAGAAACGAAACTGATCGTAATAGTCTTCTACACTACTCCAGTTACCATCCACCTGGACATCCAACAGAAAAGTTTACCCTATAGTCAGTTTGTCAGAGTGAGAAAAATCTGATGTCACTTTTGAAGAGCAGGCTGCTGCACTGTGTTCTAGGTTTGCCTCTAAAGGCTATAGTCACACTGTTTTGAATCAGGCTCTAGAGAGAGCTAGAGGTCAAAAGAGGTTAAAAGGGAAGACCTACTATCTCCCAAGACGGTGCCTTCTAAAGGGTCCAACAGAATACTCTGTGCTACTACCTTTTCTTCTGCTTCTAGCGACATTCATAAGGTCATTCAAAATCACTGGCACATCTTGTCTTCTGACCCCAGCATTGGTTCAGTTTTTAGAAACACTCCTATCTTTGCCCACAAGTGGGCCAAAAACTTGAGAGACACTTTAATAAGAGCTGACTTATATACCCCACCACAACATATCTTGTCTAGTGTACCCCCTGGTCATTTTCCCTGCCATAATAGTATTCACTGTAACGCTATGGTCAAAGGCCAGCACTTTACACACTCACACTCTGGCAAAAAGCTGAGGTCTCTCCTGCATTTTGCATGCCACTGGGTGCTAAACCCGCCTCAGCAATTGTCCTTGTTTCATTTTTCATTTAGTACATTTATTTTTTTTGCCAATAGTACAGCACTATTTTACGTTGAATTTTCTCCTCAGGGCATTTTTGACACATGACTCAATCATGGCTTTTCAGCATATTTCAACACTTCAAAACAATCTTCTTTTTTTTTCTTTTTTCTATGAAGGCCCATCTTGTATATAAAATTGGAGGAAACACTTATCTTGCTCCCTCTTTCTGACTCTTTGCAGCCTACTGACTCAGCATGAACTGACTCCTAGTCAGGAGTCAGTTCATGCTGCTATTTATGCATTATGGACTGATACAAAGTATTGTGTGCTCTGGACAAACAGTGCTGTCGCTCTCTGCCCTGACCCTTCATATTCACTTACACCAATTCTTGTGGTATCACGTACACGCCTTTTGAAGTTTGGTACTGTACACAATGTTTTTTTTTTTTAAATAGCCCGTCTGGAGACTTCAGCTGGTTTGGCTTCAGGGTCCAGCATTCACTGCCATGTGAGCGAATAGACAATTCAATTCAATTCAATTCAATTCAATTCAATTCAATTCAATTCAATTCAATTCAATTCAATTCAATTCAATTCAATTCAATTCAATTCAATTGGCTTTATTGGCATGAGAAAACATACGTTTACATTGCCAAAGCATGAACAGAACAACAAGAAACAAACAAGGAACCAGTACAACAATGTATCAGTACAAAGGTTATGAACAAGGTTGTATACTCTTCAATAAATCAAATTTCTATATGCCTAACTCAATCGATGTAAGAGTACAATACAATGTTTATTCTTCAGGGTGGTTGTGTTCCATTTGAAAATTAACATTTTGGAGTTTTTGAACCGACAGCAGAGTATGCTTTGTCATTTGGGTAAATTCAGTTTTTCTAATGACAATATCAACACAGGAATTTAAATAACTGGTTGCAGTATCAATAATTCAGGGTTATTACAAGAGACCCGGTGACTGAGAAATAAGTTCTGTGGCATCATTTGATTGGGTCAGGTCCAGTTAAACCTGTCCTATAGTCCTCATAGCCCAGGGTTTTGTCATGATAGTGTGTGTGTGTGTGTGTGTGTATGGAGGTGGGGACGTTCTTCACTCTCCTGCTATGGTCAATGTCCAGTTAAACCTGGTAGTCCTCATAGCCCAGGGTTTTGTCATGATACTCTGTGTGTTTGTGTGGAGGGGGGGGGTTCTTCACACAACTGGCCAGTCTGTTGGCATTTTGCACTCCTGCTATGGTCAATGTCCAGTTAAACCTGGTAGTCCTCATAGCCCAGGGTTTTGTCATGATTGTGTGTGTGTGTCTGTGTTTGTGTGTATGGGTAACGTCCAGTTAAAGCAGTATGGTCCTCATAACCAAGGGGTGTGCCATGATTGTGTGTGTGTCTGCGTTTGTGTATACTAGGACCTTACCCGTTGAATTAGCCCTACATGGCTATTATTCTTTTTCAAGAATAAATCCATACTTCACGAGCCATGACTTGTGGTAACATTTAAATGTTGGCGCTCTTTTCATACTCATTATTCCCTGTTTACTTACCCATTAAATAATTCCAAAGACGTGGAGTGCGATATAGTCCTCTAGTTTCATATCCATGTGAAAGTTGTGGCACAAAACGCCTATTTAGTCAAATATCTCCACTTTTCACGAGACACACACAGACTCGGGCAAAGGGGCTCATAATACCAGCTGAACGCATTTTGACAACTTCCTCTGATCGCTGCAAACGTCATCAGGCTAACACAAAGATTTTGGGAACACAATTGGCAGGTGGTGTGATTAATTACCCAGCCCCTATCGCAATGCACCAGGCAATTGTGTTCCCCGAACTTTTTGTCTTAGCCTGATGACGTTTGCAGTGATCAGGTGCAGGTGGTATTATGATCCCCTTCGCCCGAAGGGAGAGATGTCTGTGTGTGTGTCTCGTGAAAAGTGGAGATATTTGACTAAATAGGCGTTTTGTGCCACAACTTTCACATGGATATGAAGCCTTCATCAGGGAAGGATCTAAGGTTCATGGAAAGACCGGAACAGCAACCAAGACCCGACCCAGTACCTTGCAAGGCGCTTCAGATTGGGAGTTGAACGTGGACCTGAAGAGGAAACTTGTTTTCCCGCAAGACATGGCAGTGACTTCCCTTCGACCAGATCTGGTATTGCTGTCGAGGAGCACAAAAACCATCATCGTCGCTGAACTCACGGTACCCTGGGAGAAGAGGCTGGCTGTATCAGACCAACTGAAAAGAGACAAATACCAGGACTTGATCGATGAAGCTGTGTTAAAGGGGTGGCAAGCCACCTGCTACCCCATTGAAGTCTGCTGCCGCGGGTTCCCGGCAAAGTTGGTGAACTGCTTCCTGCGGAAGGTCGGGCTGGAACCTAGTCAGCTGAAGAGTGCCATCAGGGACATTACCGCAGCAGCCGAGTCCAGCTCAAGATGGCTGTGGATGAAAAGAGCCCACGTTTGGAACCCTTCCGCCGGTGACGGCTAGTCAGCCGTTGCCGCCCCGCTCAGGAGAGGTGTCAGGGTATGCGGCCTCGTTCAGATAGACCTGGCTCAGGGAGTGACGCCCCTGCCTTGCAAATTTGCCCCCCCCCCCAGCCGTAGATGGAAAGAGCCCACAGGTGGAACCCTTCTGCTGGTGAAGGCTGGTCAGTCTGCTGCCCCACTCAGGAGAGGTGTTCAGGTTAAGGGGCGAAACACCAGCGACCCTGAGACACCTGCTGACAATGATCCAACTGTGGGATCAGGGAGTCGTGCCTCAGGAGATCTTAGCATAGGTTAGCATAGGTCCTAGTTGCAGCTTGTAGCGAGCATCTCTGATGTTTACTTCACCCTATATTTGTACATGGGAAATGGTAAATCACACAGATGAAGCTGGCCATTAATCTTCTTCATTCTGTGGTTGTGTAGACTTGGGCTAATTCAGATATTTTAAGCTCCCAAAAAGCTACATCTGGTTCACCATGTCCATCATTTAACCTGGGGACCACTGGTGAAACCCACTGTTTTAACCCAGTGCAGACTCGGAGGGAGACGTTTGTGGGCGCACACACACGCATAGGAAAAGTTGCACGTCCCTGCTGTTGTTGAACAGTGGTCACGCATCCGACCCGTTGCGAGACGAGGCTGTCACGGGGCAGCCCGTGCCCAAAAACTATCTAAAGAAGAACACACACACAAACACACAGAGGCAGCCAATCATTATAACATCACCGGCCGGGTTGGGTGCTACTGCAAGTGACTGTGGGGTGTGGGGCGGAGGGCTAAGAGACATTGTTTGTGCATGGTTGCAATAATTCATTTCATTTAGTTCATTATTATTCTTAATGAGTATTCAATATTATTAATAATTTAACTGGCAATGCATTGGTTCATTATAATGAATTAACTTGAAATAATAGTCATTTCAGAGAAAACATTTCATTCATCATTTGTTTGTCACCTTTGTCTCCACCTCAGCACTGGCCCTCCTCTGCTCAGCTCCACTGCCAAACCAGAGCAAAGGCAGCCATTGGCTGAAATAGAGTGTGGAAGGTGCCAAGTGCTGTGGGGAAGAGAGGGGTGGTTTACAGACTGAAATGATTGATATCGGATTACTATACAATATAGTGATGTGAATCATAGGGATGTTAGTCTAACAACTAATATCTATTGCCATGGATTTATATTGCCTGTATTTTGAGTCCAGTGAGCTTGTAGATCTGCTGCATTGACTTAATTGAGAACCCTCTCAGTGGTGGGATCCACCCCTATAAAAATGAGACTGCTGTGAAGGCTCTTCAATTCTGTCTACCAGCCGTGCTGCGCGCACACACACGTGTGAGAGTGTCTAGGGCCTGTACAGTGGCCATAGCCTAGTGCATTTTTTTGTCAGTCCTCAGTTCGCCTTAGTTTTTCCTCGGTTCTTTCTTTCGTTTTTTGGCCAATATTATTTTGCTGTTTTTTTTTTGTTCAATGTATATATGCACTACTGGGATTTAATAAAACCCCTTAAAAGACATCTTCGACTGTTTTTGGAGCCTCCTGCCAATTGGGCAACCTCACAGAGGTTATCTTTTTGGCAATGCGAGGCACCCAGGGCTCACTCGTGTCCATGCGCTTATATTCCATGTTGGTGTCGAAAGTCATTCAGCTTTTTTTGGACAGAGCGTGAGTAACGGCATGCAACTGTCCTTGCGCACTTGGTCTCTCGATTCCATGCAAGTCGGCTGTTGTTAGCTTGAAGATCGGCTTGTTTTTAGCGAACACCACCGCTGTACGGTAGCATTATAAATGTATCGCAAATGAGATACCCAGTCGACTGTAGAGCCCTGGGCAGGGGGGGTGGCGTGCCGCCTCCTCCTCCCCAACACCAATACCGCGTGTATAGGAATTGAATTGTATAGCCCATTATCAGCTGCATTGCTGGTGTAGCAGTGGGAATATGAGAGTGGGGTAACACCGAGAACGGTGACCTGTGATGTGTGTGACGGTAGGGGGCGGTCGGAGTGTCCCATATTAAGTCGATGGGGGAAAATTTAATGCACTATTAAATTAATGATTCATTAACAATTTGAAAAAGGGGCTTTGTCTGTCTATAACACATATTATGCTCAATGACTGTGAAAATTCAGACTGATTGGTGCAGTCTGTGAGAAGTTCTGGTGGCTTCAGACAGACAGACAGAGAGACAGACATTCATTCATTCATGTCCTTAGTTATAGTATGGATGAATGGGTAACGTCCAGTTAAAGCAGTATGGTCCTCATAACCAAGGGGTTTGCCATGATTGTGTGTGTGTCTGTGTTTGTGTATGGGTAATGTCCAGTTAAAGCAGTATGGTCCTCATAACCAAGGGTTTTGCCATGATTGTGTGTGTGTGTATGGATAATGTCCCAATAAGTAAGGGAGGTCTTCATAAACCACCTTTGTGCTAGGAAACGCCTTATTCTGCTAAGTCCCACCTTGCCCCGCCCTGTCCTCATAATCCTCAAAAAGTCTGACTTCATTTGAATGTGAAAATCTTGACCTCCTTTGACAATTGTTGAAGTTCAAATAGACAGAAATATTCCTGTTTTTGAGGGTAATTTTTTAGTCTTTGCGGCATATCTCTAAGACAATGGGAAAGGTGGGTCCCCATAATCCATGAAAAAACTGGTATGATGTGGAATGTCCTCATAAACCACCCGTACCAGTATGTGTGTGTGTGTGTGTGTGTGTGTGTGTGTGTGTGTGTGTGTGTGTGTGTGTGTGTGTGTGTGTGTGTGTGTGTGTGTGTGTGTGTGTGTGTGTGTGTGCTTGTGTATAAGTGTGCGTGTGTGTGTACAGTAAGTGAATTTATGTGAGGGTGTGTGACTCTGAAACCACAGTGCTGCAATCAGAGGTCTCTCAGAGGAGGAGGACGGCTTTCTAAAAGCATTAAACACACACACACACACACACACACACACACACACACACACACACACACACACACACACACACACACACACACACACACACACACACACACACGCACATTAAGTTGTCTTCAGGCTGGTAAATACAACTGCTAATAGCCTCTAACCACAATACTGGACTTAAATGTATATTTCTCTAATAATTTTGTTTAATCATTATACAAAAACAATGGCTATGCAACAGCAGGTGCCTAATTGTTAAATACGGAGTGACATGACAACCTGATCAATCAGTTACTATATTATGATAAGGAGGAAAGTGCTCAAATTGTGTTTTTCACCAGTTTTTACTACCTTGTTTTCACTTATTGCACTGCACCCTCTTGAATTGAAGCCGCGCCCGCAGTTGTTAATGTATGAGGATGGTTAGAGGATGATTTTAGTGTGTTACTAAAGTGGCATACTGTATATTTCGACAGGCAGGGCCTTTTCACTCAGAGGGTTTTGGCTTTCGTGAAGAAATAAAAAAAAAATACATGGAAGACATTTGCATATTTTAACCACACCCGGGTGAGTAATGATAACTCCATAGATACATACAAAACAGAACTAAGTAAAAAAAAATATGGCACTCCACAGACGTTTTTTTTTTTTTTTTTTTTTAGCCAAGGTTGGTGTTTTAGGTTGTTATTAGAGAAAGTAAAAGATGGGTGTTAATTGTTTTACATTCCTTGCTTTCTTTAGATTTAGCAGTTTTTGACAGGGGGCAGGGGCATTCGTATTTGTGAATTTTAAAGCGATTTATTTTTTAAATAAATCTCTTACAGAAGGACAGACAGACAGACAGATAGATGGACAGTGTAAGAGAGATGCAGTATATCTCTAGAAAGGAATGAAAGATTGGACACAGGGTGCCATCTCATTTGTCTTACAGGTATGGTGCCTTGGTCCACCAGAGCCATAGAGTAAAACAATTTGTTTTGACAATGCCGTTCACTTCATGGGACCAGACCAATCGTGTGGCTCTTCCACATAGACCTCTATTGGCGAATAGGGACAACCGGAAGTTTCAGAGTCTATGGGCTTGCCCATAAAACCCATAAAAACCCCTGGGAAACATAGACATAATATACCTAGACGGGACACCCTGAGGAAACCTTGAGGCAAAATGGACATAGTGGCCAAAGTTGAGAATGCAGTTTGAGGAGCATGGGGCTCCTCCCCCTCCAGAGCTCTCCGCTCTGAGCTACCTGCTTGCTCTGAGCTGGAGCGCACGAACGGTCACTCGCATTAAAATGAGGAGCTGTTACCTCGACTTTTTTCGTATATTCCTTATGTGTATATACAATATATCTAACTCGGCAAATCTCTTAGGTACTTCGATATTGTTCTTGTAAGTTGTTTGGTTTGGACATAAGTGTTACGATTATGAAGATAGATTTTGTTGTTTTGGTGGCCGGGGGAATCCCATTCACTTCAATAGGCTTCTAAAAGTCCGAATTCCAAAAACGATCTTTTTAAATTGCAGCTGTACATGAAATGTTAATGGAGATTTTACACTGAAATTAATATTTACAGATATAAATACATGTTTTTTTAACCTAAAAGTAGGCTAAAGTCATTTTCTGCTAGGCTCGTGTCTCTCCATCCACGCCGTCTGGAAAGCACTATCTCTGGGGAGAGCTTGCAAGGCAGTTAGCCGGTGGTCGTGTGGAGCTCTGTCTCGAGGCTCGTTCATGGCGACACGCACGCACATCGTGCATGAGGTCGTCCGCGTTCATGTTCTCGGCCCCATTTTCCCAGAATGCACTCTGGCTTTTTCCCCGGAAATAGGAGTGAAATCGCCTCATGCGCTGAGTGAGCAACTCAATGCAAGTGGATGAGAGGGGAGCTCGGGTGTCCACTCTATTTAATATACATACTCTATAGCTGGGAAAGCAGATGACGTTGGGAATGAAGTGATTGACAGGGCTGTTGGCCAATCAGGTGCTGGGATTGGATTTCCAACTGGCACAAACGGCCCCAAAGGCAGGGAAGCCAATCACAGGAAAAAAATAAGCTAGTGTTTTTAAGGTGCTGATTCAGGGCTGAGACAGGCTATGTCACTGGAGCATCATTATCCCTTTCAATCAGAGGTGGCTGTGTACACCACAGATGTCTTGTCTCCGCCTGCAGAAATTGATTTGTCATGACACTAGTTGGCTTTGTCCGTGGTGTGGTCTACATATAAAAATCCTTTTTGAAAAGTCTACAAGGACAGTGAATTGGGAATTCACTTCTGGACCAGGTGGGACTGCGGCGCTCTAAAGCTAAGCGCTGCGACGACACTGCATTTGTTTTTTTCCTGGGTTTGAAGTTGTTAAGTGACGTAATTCGACATTTTGTCAGAATGGATGGACGGAGACAACGCACACCACAAAGTCAAATCACACATTCAGTTGTGTGTCTAAATAGCCTGGAAGAAACACACTTGTCGCACTTGGAGGTGCATGAGATGTCATATCATATGTCTGTGCACATGCACACACACACACACACACACACACACACACACACACACACACACACACACACACACACACACACACACACACACACACACACACACACACACAGCCTAAGCAAAGAAAAGGCCCTCTTGACCGTGGATTCATCCGAGCGCAGCCTCTTCCTTCAACAAGACAAATATTTGGTCGAGAGACCATGTCACTTGTGCGTGTGCGTGCAGGAGAGTGCATGTGTGCGTGCGTGCATGTGTGTGGCGCCGGGCGTTTTTTCCGGGGGAAGCCAAACGGAGAAGAGTGATTGGCCGACGGACGGTGAGGTTCATCAAAGTCACGGCGCGCGACGGCGCTCATTTTTCATTGGCTGAGGGGTCCTGAACACCTGAAACCCGGACTCAACCTGGGTAGAGAGAGAGAGAGAGAGAGAGAGAGAGGAACAAAGACAGATAAACTGGAAAAGAGAGATGTTCCATTCACACTGAGCATAATAACTATAATAATATGAGTAATAATATGATGTGTCAACACCTTATGTAAACAATGACACCAATTAGTCCCTCCCCCGCCCTCTTGTCCACCCTAGGACACTTTCCAGCCAGGCTCATTCATTCCAATGTAAATACAATGGACTTTACACATTAAATACTGGTTCATTGTTGGAACCAGTCCTTCAATATCTCTTCCATATCCATCAACAAGGCATGCCCTATGGCTATGCAGTGGAAAAATGTGTGTGTGGCATTTATTTTTTAAAACAATGTTTTATCAAATAGGACAGCTATTGGTGGAGAGGTTTGTCTATCACACTATGCTTATCTGTGATTGCAGACCATAGCAGTTTGGGGAGGGGCTTACTTAAAGTTCTATTAGCATTTTAGAAGTGAAAAGCTTGATCTGCATAGCAACAGTTGCTAAACTATTTTGGATTAGTATTGGACAGTGACTAAACCCCACCCCAAACCCATGCAGGTCAAGCTTTTATGTCTTGGCCCCCATCTACTAACGTGCCTACGGGACAAGGACTGATTGGGGGGGGAACTTATAGTGAAAGGCTAATTTGCGGCGCTGCACACGCGCATATTTGACAGTTGTGATGTGGCGAATGTGAAAATGAAACCAAATGGTCCATTTGGTTTCATTTTCACACTCTCAAGAGTTAAAATATTCATCATCTGAATAAGCACTATTTAATTAAGAAGTTTGCACTGTTTTGCTTGCAAAATCCAGCCTGGAATTGTGAACAAAATCAAAAGAATTCTTTAGTTTTAGGTCTTTGGGGCTAAAATGTCATCAAATGGTGGTCCGTGGATCAAATACTGAATAAATGCTGGGCCCTGGGATCAAAAAGGTTGAAAACCACTGATCTATAGGATAGTTTCTAGCCTGGACCCACCCACATTTGCCATTGGCCACATTCAAATTATAAATGTTACCGGTTGCATTGAAGTTGAATTTGAACTTCAACGTAACGCAGTGTGGTACCAGGCTAGAGAGTTGCGATATTGAGTACGCAGAAAACAGCCTGGTCACATGCTTGTCGTGTTTTTGAAGAGATTTTGTAGAATCTGGCCTCAGTCCTAAGTGGTTAATGTGCAAAGAGAGAGAGAGAGAGAGAGAGAGAGAGAGAGAGAGAGAGAAACAAACCCTAGAGAGAAAACTATAAGGACTATAGCACTGGGTAGCACTGGGGAGGTAGTAGTAGGCCTATAGTTTGAACGACAGCATTCTTACTTTTACATTTCACACACCAACGACTCTCCTACCGCTGGAGGAGAGGAGAGGAGAGGGCTGAGGAGAGGAGAGGTGAAAAGAGGGTGTTTAGCCCAAGGGACAAAGCGGGAGAGATACATTCTGAAGATGTTATTATTGTACATTTACCTTGTTTCAGACACACAGCCACACACACACACACACACACACACACACACACACACACACACACACACACACACACACACACACACACACACACACACACACACACACACACACACACACACACACACGCAGCGGTGTTATAATAGCTTTGGATATTTCATTTCAGTTTAGTTTGTTTTTAACTTTTATTTTAATACTTTTTTTTTACAATGGGTTTGCTAATTTTTATTTAAAAATGTGAAAAAGCTTAGTTTTAATTTTGTTTTTTTCCCTACTTTTGTTTATTTGTCAGGTATAGAATTCAAAAGGAAAGTCATTAGATCTCGTTCATTAGAAGATACCATATAAGAACATACTCAGCAATAATAGTTGGGAATCCTAACTTTATTTCCAACTTTGATAATAATCAAATAATGAAAATCACTAGCCAGGAATGCTTAAATACAAGTCAGGTACGTCATTGGGAGTTAAGCAATAAAACAACCAAGTTGTTAATCGCATATCAATATTTGACCTGAGAAGCTTTTTTGGTCAATTAAAACAGAATGTTATACTACAAGTGTGTCAATGCGTTTTTCAAATCAAAATTTCCCTTCATCCACTGGGCCAAGCAAAGTGCTCTGATTGGGTTCTTCTCCCTCTGTGTGCGCCGCTATCATCGGTATGCCTGACACTTGTCCATTGTGAAAAGGGTTCTGTGGTGCAAAGTCTATGCATGGTTAAAATTAGTTGCATTGAATCACATCATTGTTTCTGTAATTAAGTCAATTGATCAGTTAAAGTCCTGGCCCTAATAGATAGATGTAGGCAGGTCAGAAACCAGTAGCATCATCGTAGATCATTGTTTCTTTTAACTCCTACGTCTTATTCCCCCTTGTGGTTTCCTTCCTGATGACTACAAGTCAGTGACTACATGATGTAAATTTACATCCGTTCCAGACCGCTTCACACATGTGATTTTGCAACACAGACAGGCCGTTATTGAAAACCATTTGTGAACCAGACCAGCATCTTTCTTAGAGCATGTTTGTTTATATAATCAACCAATTATTTGTGTTCCGCCTTTGTTTTTGTTTTTTTGTTCTTTTTACACAAGAAAAGCCCCCCTCTTTTCCCTTGTGACATTAATATTCTACAATCAATGCTATATCATCACTGAAAGTGTTTTGCCAATTCTTTGGAGGACCACTTTCAAATTTGTAAATAGCCTTGCGGGCAACCGGTGGGTCGCAACCCACAGGTTAGAAATGTACAAGGTCAAAGGTCATTAACGCAGAGAGACCATGCCAGGGGCGGATTATAATCAAAATGTTTTGAAACATTACTGCTGCTATCTACAGGAGCCGCTTCAACCTCTATCCATGGATTGAATAGAGCATAATCACAAGTAATCACACGATCGGATACAATGAGTAGACGCAGATAACAGATAACCGCCGGGCAAGTAGATATTTTGTATTCATTGCATCGAGTGATCACGGATACTACTAGTAGGGTGGGGTGAAGCATAGTTTTACTGAAGTCCATGGATAGAGGTCGAAGCGGGTGACTACAGTTGTGTCACCACCACTAAACCAACCATTTCATCATTGAAAACAGAAAACTCTCTGAGTCAGACCTTTGTAGCTGTATCCATTATTGATGTTTATACTAGCCCCTGCCCCCCAATTGGGAAATGTTACATCCGCCCCTGGACCATGCCCGTATAAAGGAGAGCGAGAGAGAGAAACAGTTAGAGCTGGAAAGAGACATAATGGAGGAGAGAGAGAGAGAGAGATGACCTGCAGCTCTCTAGGGTCATCATAGCGGTATGATGTCCATCGCACCTGTCAACAAGCGTTTGATTGTACACACACCTCGCCGTTGCCCGCGGCAACGCAGACCCGCGGTCGTGTCCGCTATACTCCACGCTATGCTGGGCCCCATCACTCTGCTGTCACATACACACACACGCACATACACACACATGCGCGCACACACACACACAACACACACGGTCGGGTGGACAGACAGATCACTTACATGCTTCCTCTCGTTGCTTGGGTTCAAATAGATAAGCACATACACAGACATTAACAAATGACAGACACAGTCTTTCTCACACTCACGCACGCACGCACGTACGCACGCACGCACGTACGCACGCACGCACGTACGCACGCACGCACGCACGCACGCACGCACGCACGCACATGCACACTCACATATGTATACACACACACACACACACACACACACACACACACACACACACACACACACACACACACACACACACACACGCACGCATGCACACATATGCACACTAGCATCTCACTCTCATATAAATGCATAAATGTGTGTGTATGATGAGAGATGATTTACACTACACATGAAGCTAATCCATCACCTTGAATACGCGCACACACACACACACACACACACACACACACACACACACACACACACACACACGCGCGCGCACGCGCACACGCACACACAGTAGGGAGCATCACCTTCACAGCTCACCTGCTGTCATTGTGCCATCCATGCCTTCTGGACAATATAGCTGCTGTGTTACATCTCATAAACACACACACGCACACGCACACACACACACACACACACACACACCGACATACTCTCACAGATACAGAATTTGCTACAGAGAAGTGATGTTTTTCTGTGTAATGTTGTTAACCACCTTTCTTTCTTTCTTTCTTTCTTTCTTTCTTTCTTTCTTTCTTTCTTTCTTTCTTTGAAAAGAAGAACAGTGGATGAGATGATATGTACTTTGTTGTCTCTGCAGCAAAAGTGATATTGACGTTACAGCAGCATAATGTAAAAATGGACATAATCACAACAAGACAAAAGAGCTCAGACACAGACAGGACCATACGCTTCAGGGGAGAAAGTTCTTGTTTCTATAGTCTGATGGCGCTGTGTTTGTCAGAAAGGAGAGTGTACTGTATGTATATCGCTTTGTTTTTTTTCCCTTAAAGACAAGCTGTTTTTGGGTATCAATCATTTGCACAAATTCACAACAGAGGATTTTCTATAAATGATTTAGTTGCCATTGAACCTAATGGGAGCGAGCCTAGCTTTTCTGCTATTCTGTCAAAGAGTTAAGACTGAAGTCCTTTTTGTATTTGCTCAGTCTTTATCAGTCTTTGGAAACAATCTACTCGGAATCCCGCACTTGTACACTCAAACACACACCAAACTGACAGGTAGACAGACATGATTTCACATTGCGATAAGCTTGCGGTGCGGTGAGGTATCAAAGAGGCTTCAGTGGTTGAATCTCCTCTTCACTCATAAAAACTCCTCCACTGCCACAGCACCACACAGACAGAGCAATAGATACACCAGTTAAGTTTGTTTGACAAATGCTTATTCTTGTTTTTTTAGTTTGTTTTTTTTCTCGTCTGCAGCCATGCTGAAGGCTATACCATGATGTGATCTCTCTCTCTCTCTCTCTTTCTCTAGGCCTCTCAAAAGCAGGCTGTAAATTCACTGAATGAATCCTGTCTCTGCGTATTGATCTGCCCCCCCATCACCTTGAACCTGAGTATTGACACATGGGCAGAGGAGAGGATAGGAGAGGAGGGGAGAGGAAAGGAGGCGGTAGAGGAGGAGAGGAAGGGGGAGACATCGAGAGAACATAATGATGACATTCATAGATGCTGTTACAACAGGGGTCAGATATGGACAGACCCCCCCCGCGCGCACGTACACACGCACACACGCACAAATGCATATGGGTGGGTGATTGCACACAGACTGAGGGAAGAGAAGAGAAAGGGCACTAGTGTGTGTGTGTGTGTGTGTGTGTGTGTGTGTGTGTGTGTGTGTGTGTGTGTGTGTGTGTGTGTGTGTGTGTGTGTGTGTGCGTGTGCGTGTGTGTGTGACTGTACAGACAGATGGTCAGTTTGATCATCATTATTATTGTACTTTCTGCCAGTCAATATGTCACAAAGAATATTCGTATGCCATCTAGACTCCTATGTAATACTGACCCTACACCATCTGACCGGCTAGGTAAAGGAACACTTCACCTATTGCCTGTGTCTCATAGGAGGGCTGCTATGAGAGAATGAGTAGTAGGTATGGTTTCTGAAACGCTATGTTATGTTATAGTTCCTTAAAAAAAGTTATTTGTGATGCCGATAATTGTATGAACTTAAATCCACACAATACCTATCCAAGGAGGAATGCAATTGAAAATCATATTTTCAGTTGCATTCAATATTAATTCAAAACTAATTCAAAAATAGGTCAGCTATGCGTTTCAGGCTCCTTGGCTGGTAATTCAATCTCTCCTTTTCCTGTATACATACATCTATTAATGAAGCCAAAACAATTAAATGTGCGAGGCCTGAACAAGGATAAACAAGTTAAATTAGAACTGGTGAAACAAAACAAAATCAAGTAGTCAAGTTTGGAAGCATGAACACTAGAGCACAGATAAAGGCTGTTCTCTTTGGAGTGGATGCTTTATAGTTTTTAAGAACTTAACCGTTTTTAAAAATGATTTAGTTGTTAAGTACAGATCTACAAGCTTATAGCATGGCAACTTCCAGTACCTGGAACAACATTTTTTTCAAATGGGCTATAAGTACTGTCATAGTGTCTGAATGTCTGAAACCGCTGTAACTCCTCACTGACTGCACGAATCACTCTGACTTTTCACACGGTCATTGACCATAATATTAGGAAGAGACTAGCGAAGCCCTATTTTTAAAATGAACCAATTGCTAATTAATCATTAAATTAGTAGTGCATTCAATTTTCCCCATCGACTTGTCTAGAATGAGAAAATGAGATATATCGATATATCAAATCGAGTCGCAGCATAATTAGGAATCGCAATATACAGTAAATCGATTCAGAACCCTAAATATCAATATTGTATCATATCGTGAGGTAAAGTGTATCGTCCCACCCCTACTTTGAAGTGGCGCCCCCACCACGTGGAGTTGGAGACCTCCAAGCGGTGCTGCATATGGGGACACAATCTGAAGATAGATTCACCATAGAAATACGTTGCGATGTGATCTTTGATTGGCTTGTGTTTAGGTCCTGACCCAGACTGCTCAGATTAAATTACAAATGGATGTGGAACAACATGGAGAGGGCTGGAGTATCAGATGTCACATATTATCTGACACATGCAGACAGACAGATAGACAGAGAGACAGACGCACAGACGCACACACGCACGCGCGCGCACACGCGCACACACACACACACACACACACACACACACACACACACACACACACACACAGTCGCTAACATGGCCAGAGGGCACACACTTCGCAAAAATACTGGACTCACTGTCTATTGGTGAGGTCATAAAACAAGCACTAAGCACGTGTGTGTGTGTGTGTGTGCGTGCGCGTGTGCGTGTGTTTTTGGGGAGTTTGGAAACAAAGGGACAGTCAGGAGAGAAAATGGGACCAGGCTGAAATGACATATGGAATGACATGCAGGACTGGACAGACAGACGGACAAATGGATAGAGAGAATCAGGAAGCCAAACTGACACACACACACACACACACACACACACACACACACACACACACACACGCACACACACACGCACACACACACACACACACACACACACACTCTCCCCACACAGAGAAAAACCAATGGTCAAAAACAACCTAACTTCGGTCAAATTTCAACCAAACGTAGAGGTTGAATAAGGACCAACTGGGTCTTTGGTCAATCTGACCGAATAATGCGTGTTATTATATTTGACCGAATGCATTTGGTTACATTAATAACCCAATTATGAGGGTCAACATAACCTAAGTACCAGTTGATTTGACCGAACATATTAGCTTGCATTAATAACCTAATTTTGAGGGTCAAGATTACCCAACTGCCAGTTGAATTGATACAGAATATTCAGTTAACCCATTTGTTTTATTAAAGGGAAATTCCACCCATTTAAAGGGGAACTTCGCCACTTTTCAACACTCTTTGTGTGGTGTTGGTCATTAGCATACATGCTAATGGCCTCCTGATTAATAACATTGGGATTCTGTGGCTCCAGCGCCGTGCTTCCCAAGTTGTCAGATTCTGACCCAGTGACGTCATTGGGTCAGAACGTCCCACTGACTTAAACTACAGCGAGTATGTGGACGGGTAAGGTTACCGTACCGGTCTGAGTAACGGTCTGAGTGCCGGTCTGAAGGAAAAGTCGTTGCAGTGTTGTGTTTACAGTGTTGGATGCATTCCTCGGCATTAGTATCCTATCTGTTCCTGTAAAAAGTATAAATAATTTCATTTTTCGTCATTTTGTCCGAGAAATTCTACAATACCCACAGTGCACCGCGGCATCAACCAAAGTCTGTGACCTAACAAATTGGTTACCGTACCGGTCTGAGTAACGGTCTGAGTGCCGGTCTGAAGGAAAAGTCGTTGCAGTGTTGTGTTTACAGTGTTGGATGCATTCCTCGGCATTAGTATCCTATCTGTTCCTGTAAAAAGTATAAATAATTTCATTTTTCGTCATTTTGTCCGAGAAATTCTACAATACCCACAGTGCACCGCGGCATCAACCAAAGTCTGTGACCTAACAAATTGGTTATTCTCATTAAAACAACCCAAAACCAATAACCAAATAAAACAACCCATGAATTCGGTCAAAATAAAATCCCTGCAACCCAGGAAAAGGTTATGGCTTCAAGAAATAACCCAGGAAAGTGACCTAACACCATTGACTGAAGTGTTTAGTTGCAATTTTGACCGATTAGTTTTTTGTGTGCAGGGTCCCAAAAATGCTCTCAGTGTTGACCACGAGGTTGTGGGTCAGCGTGAGAGGGCATCACAAGAGAGGCTCTTAACGGCCAACACAGATGGGCCACGCACAGCGCACACCCGCGCACACACACACCATAGGTCAGGGTTCACCTGGAGAAGTGATGGTCACTGTCCATCCATCAGTTTTATTACAGAGATGTGTCACAACAAGCACATGCAGTCCATGTTACACCCATACAGTACAGGCAGATCATCAGCCCTCCTCCTGGGTATCAATGAACCAATGGATGGATGCAAACTGTTCTTTCTTTCTTTCTTTCTTTCTTTCTTTCTTTCTTTCTTTCTTTCTTTCTTTCTTTCTTTCTTTCTTTCTTTCTTTCTTTCTTTCTTTCTTTCTTTCTTTCTTTCTTTCTTTCTTTCTTTCTTTCTTTCTTTCTTTCTTTCTTTCTTTCTTTCTTGAACCCATACATGTTGAGTACACCAAGGTTTTATGACAGAAATGTTGAGTAGAAATTATTTTGAGCAAGTGTGATCATTGGCTTAATATATGACCATTAGCCCAACATTAGGTTTTCTTGATGCTGAATACATTGTTTGGGCTGAAAACGGCTCAACATTTGCCCAAATGCACCGACTATAGGGCACATTTTTGATGACTGGTATTGCAGTTTTATTCCAATGATTTTTCAGCAAAAACGAATGCTTGGAGTGGATTCAGCATCATGAAAACACCCATAAGACAAACCACATGACATGGTACATGTAATGTACTCATACATGTGATGTGTATGCGTGCAACGTGATGTACATTCGTTTGCACCTGTGTGCATGTGTCTTCTTCTGTAGCATCATATCAGTCCACACTTCACCAGGCGACAGCGCGTGTCGCTTGTAGTGTGTGTCATTTTGCTTTTATGCCTTATTTCCCAGTCCTCTCCCGTGGGAGCGCGGGGCGGCCATGTTACCCTGTCCCTCCCGCTCCCGTCTCCTCATCTGTCCAATAATGACAGTTTAATTTGCCAACCAATTACACCTGAGCGGTATTTAAATGAGCCAATCAGGGCGGTTGACAGGCCGACAAGTCACTCCAGTTAGCAAGGAGATGTGCACTACAAGGTCCATTGATTCCTCTGTGTGTGTGTGTGCGTGTGTGTGTGTGTGTGTGTGTGTGTGTGTGTGTGTGTGTGTGTGGGTGTGGGTGTGGGTGTGGGTGTGGGTGTATGTGCGTGCGTGCGTGCGTGCGTGCGTGTGCGTGTGCGAGTGTGTGTGTGTGCGTGCGTGCACGCTGTGGACATCTATACTTGAGTGCTTGAATTTGCTTTCATGTCCTATAAGATAACGGAGAGAGGAGAGGAGTGTGTATTTTGGCAGACATCCAGTTTTCAAGCCGTGTAAATGATTTGACTCTCTTATTAAATTGAGGGTTAAAGACTCCAGCTAGCCAAGCCACAGCGGGGGAAAAAACAACTCTATATTCACACTCGTAAGCAAGCACACACACACACACACACACACACACACACACACACACACACACACACACACACACACACCACACACACACACACACACACACACACACACACACACACACATGCACACGGTCAACAAAAGTATGTAGGATTTAACAATCGAACAGGGTGTGAGCAGGGTATCCTCTATATAGATTTTGTATAAGAGTTATAACATTCTATAACATTGTTGGGCTACTTTATGGCCCAACAATGTTATATTAGCGCAATAGAAGCTCACAAATAACATATTCACAGGTTCATTTGGGCTACGGTGCACTGAGGAGGTACCTGCTGCTCCTTAGCTGTGTCTCCAATATCATAACCCAATTAACTCTACTCATTTTTATTTTCCCAACAATAGTCATTAAATAGGAGGCGGTCTTCTACTAAATACGATTCTCTAATTATTCACAATAGAAGAGACGTTATAGGCCGAAATCCACAAATCACCAGAGAGGCGCAGTGTTGTAATGAAATGAAATGATTGAGTTGGACAACATGTTACCGTCGTTATGTGTTCTGCCATGTCTGTTCAGCCTGGAAGTTTTATTTTGAACTTGGGAAAAAAAGAAGAAAAAGAAGCAAGTGCTCAGAAAGTTGACAGGTGCACAGTCCTAGTGTAGTCGGCCGGGAGGCGAACCCGGGACCTCATAAATATAAGCCGTGTATGTTACCAATCACCTAAAGAGCCATGGCCCGATGGGCAAGCAGTAACGCAGCCACCTATAGCCTACACTAGTAGGATACAGATATTTTATCTGATAGTTTTTCTATGTGATGTGATGGTTTGAGCATTGTTTTCTGCCCCCTCAATGTTGCATCTCTTCTACTGGCTCTGCTCTGCTAGACCCGTTGTTAGATTGAGAGGACTAAAGCTGAAGAAGACAGACTATCAACACGGCACAGCAAGGTACATGTGAGGGCGGTACCACAACACTGCTCATTGGTGTGCCTTCCGCGGCCCGCCCGGCGGTAGCCTCGATCTCCAGGCTCTCATCTGCGCTGCGAGATGAGAGCCTGGAAAACTAGACCACCAAAACGACTGACGGAAGTCGGGACTTCCGGTTAGTTAACTTCCGCCAGAAGTTGCCATTAGTCACAATGCGGTGCTCGCGAAAATGAATACCCCACGGAAACATTTTATTTCTCCCTTTGTGCTCGCAAAGCTGTTGTAAATGTTTAAAAGATGAAATCATGCACTTTGCACACTTATACAACTGCTTTGTTCGATAAGAGTGAACAAGTCAAGTCGCTAGTGAGGACTGAACAGGGTTGTTTCTCTGGGGACTGTAAATACAGTCACTTCCGCAACTCATGTTCTCAGTCTCAAAAGCGCACCCGTTTCCCAAGGTGCACCGGCGGTGACTTGCATTCTCTCCAGTCCCAGACACAAAACATTTTGGCTGTGTCGGAGGCGCCATTTCCGATACGGTGTATAATTAAGACCAGAGCGACTGGAAGAAGTGAGAGGAGGAAGACATGGGAGGGGAGAGGAGGAGAGGAGGGGGACTTCTGGAACGTAATGCGGGAAAATTACACCTTTCTCGGCCTTTGTTTATGCTTCGCATCTGTGTTGGTTGTGATTGCAGACGGAACGAGCGGCGGAGGTGCAGTTCGTTAGTTAGTTTGTTAGCAGGGGAATCGGCGAGTGCTTAGACCCCCCAATTATCCACTAAATCTGCTCCTCTCTCTAAATGAGATTATTGCCACACTCACACTGCCGCCCAGCGGGTCCCTCTGGGTTCCATTAGCTTTGATTACTGCTCATTATTTACTTACAGCATTACAGACACTGTTGTTATTGCTATGTACACATTCCAACATTTACACATGCAGCACAGGCACAGTCGCACACACAATGCGTGCACACACACGCAAACACACGCATTGAGGAGAAAGTTATACAGGCAGCAAGCATGGATGGTGCTACCGTGAATTTGTTCACAGAGGAAAAGTCAAGTGGGAAATCACACACACACACATGTGCACATACAGATGCACACACACACACACACACACACACACACACACACACACACACACACACACACACACACACACACACACACACACACACACACACACACACACACACACACACACAGACGTGCGCATACAAGCACACACATACTGGAGGTGCATGCATGCGGAG
>CM076985.1:32463644-32471144 GCA_039105355.1 Benthosema pterotum
TACATAGGGTTAACCAACTTCCCATCATTTAATAGCTGGGGAACACCTGGAACCCTCTCAAGGACCACTGATGGTCCTCAGACCACTGGTTGAAAAACATTTTGATATCAGGGAACACTATTTATTCAAGCCACAGACTATTTATTTATTTTTGCCCCACAGATCTCTGGAATAACTTTTAAACCTGTTGAACTATGTGAGATTCTACAAGCTTTTCCTACTGTCTGTCTCTCTCTGTCTCCCTCTCAGCTCTTACACATTAACATTTTGTGAATGCACTTAAATATTTTGCAGGATCGCAAAGTACCTAGAAGCTGGCCAGATGTCTGGAGAACCGAGATGACTGGAAGCGGAGACGGAGGGGCCGACCGAGGACGACCCAGAAAGAGACAGAGTATGAGGGTTTCCATTGAAGACCAGCTGCAGTCGGTATAGAGGACTTGCCTTAAGGTTGGACCATGGGTTCGATCTTGGGCACCCTCTCACCAAGTGAGTATGAAACAGATCTAGCCTGGCCTGGGTGTGGCAATTCATGATTTGGGAACCGATCGTAGGTTGTGGCGCTTCATACCGATGAAATCTATTGTGAGTGCAATTGAGCAAATTGCCACATAGGAAGAACTGATGACTCCTCATTATGTCTGAGTAAGCAGATAGTGAGAGATTTAAATATGTTAGAGAATAATGTTGCGTAGAAGCCAGACTGATCTGGGATCAGACATCTTAAAACCGGAATGTGTTAAAACACGTGTTAAAACGTTAAAGACTTTTCACGCTGACCTGCCATCACCCCACTCAGTTGGTTTGGGATAAAAAGCGCGCGTGCGTGTGTGTGTGTGTGTGTGTGTGCGCGCGTGTGCGTGCGTGAGTGTTTGGGGGTGTGGTCAATGGGGTAAATGGACTACATATGTCTTTAACATTCAGAACAACATGTTTTTCAATCTCTTTAAACAAAGAGACAGAGAGGGGGGGGGGGGGGGGGGGGGGGGGGGCTATTTGTGGTGAGTGACACCATCACCATCAGCCCAGTGCTGCCAGCTGCCAAAATCCAAAATGCACTATTGGCACTTCCAAAATGCACTAGAATGAGCTAGAGCAGTGGTTTTCAACCATTTTCATACCAGGGCCCAGTGTTTTTTCTGCATTTTAGCCACGGACCACCATTTGATGTTGAGTTTAGTCTCTCTGACTAATTTAGGAGAAATAACTGGCAAAACGTTGGTCAAAATAGCAATTCTTCTACATTTTCGAAATGTGTAGATTATTGAAATTTACGTAATTCAATTTACTCTTGAGAGCTCTTGAGAGCTCAAAATGAAACCAAATGGACCCGTTTCATTTTACGCTCTCAAGAGTTACAGATCTATAAGGATCCATTTGGTTACCAATGGTCCTTTCTAGAAAGGAAGGAGGACTCTATCGTAAGAGGAAAAATGGTTAAAAACGAGGGTTTTATCTCTGGTGCCTGTCAACCAATTTTGCCCCATCTCACCAGTAAAAAAGCACTAGATTTTATGCCAGGAGTTCTTCACTAATTTTGGCACTAGGGGTGTGTGGAAAAAAGCGAAATATAGTGACAAATGCTCCAAGTCGGCGACACTGGAGACTGGCTATTTGTGGTTAGTGACACTATGATAGTGACACCATCAGCCTCAAGTGGGACAGTAGAAGAAGAAGAAGAAGAAGAAGTTACTTTGATTGACCAGAGCCATGAGATAAGCAGCATTTTAAAACCCTCACGGCGTGGGTAGTGTTAAATCCACCGTCGTCGATCAGAAAGAGGTAAATCATTCACGGCTGAGTGCTGCTATCAGCCTCCCTCATCATTAACCATCATTAAGTGGCGAGTGGGAGGAGAGACCCGACCCAAACTCCGCCGTGCTGCAGAGTCCCAGAGCACTTAAGGAAACCCCAAACAGCATCCATCTGTCACACAGTGTTCCCTGGCAGGGTCTTACTTAGTGTTTGGGATGGTGGTGAGGGAGGGGATTGAGGAGCATCATCAGCGTCATCAGGGGATTTCATGAAAAATAAATAAGTAGATGGAAAAACGCTCATAAATACAACAGGGGGCGTGAGGGGGCACACGCAAACATATTTACTCAGTTAAGATGTGATTTATTTTATGTTTTAATCTGTGAGTGGTGTTAGAAGAGTCAAATGAGGTGAAACTGTGAGTGCAGGGTGAGGTATGCGTGTCTGTCTGTCTGTCTGTCTGTCTGTCTCTCTGTCTGTCTGTCTGTCTGTCTGTCTGTCTGTCTGTCTCTCTGTCTCTCTGTCTCTCTGTCTGTGCATGTGTGTGTTTGGTATTAGCAGATATTACTGTAAGTGTAATATCATTCTCTCAATACAGACGCTGGTCGCTGTTTTCCTGTTATTTGCTGTAAATATTATGGCTCTATACTGTATTATACTGTGTATTCAACTGGTTCTCAAACTGTGGACTAAGGCGAGACCCACGTCAAGTGCAAACACAATCGACTGGTTCCATGTAGGGTTCACTGAAGGTTCACTGGTCCTAAAATACTAAAACTAATCTCTAACCCTAACCATAAACATAACCACAAGCACTGGAGGAGAGCAGGGCAGTCCCCAGTAGATCGTTAAAAGAAGAATGCTTTGTACGATATACATGTGGATCCACACATCTGACTACTTAACAACACGGCAGCCTAAAGTCGCCAATCTGTGCACACAACACTCACACAAAACAGCAGCCAAAATGAATGCCAACAGAAGGACACACTCTCAAAGCCAATCAACACAGGCGTTGGCTGCATGGGGCAGACAGGACACAGGTGGCACAAATTTGCTGTGGGCTGTAGTTCCAAACATAGACGTATAGAAAGGTAGACGCCTCATTTGGCTCTGGTGGGGTTTGTATCTCTTACAGCAAGGGCAAGGTTCTGACTACTTCACAGAGGCTTCCGCATGCGTCACAGAGCAGATGTTTCGTGGGACAATCAGAGGCAGTGTGAATGTTTGTTTTCTCATGTCAATAAAGGTTAATTTGAATTGATAAGACTTAGTAAAGACAGAATGTGATTCGTAATTAGTCACTTTTTCCAAGCCGTTCAGAGTCAGCCAAAAGGCCATATTTGGCTTAATGTGCAGTAAGTTATGTAAGTTATGTGTAATGAGCCGGGTTATGAGGGTTAACAATGCAGTACTCCAAACACTAGAGCCTAAATAATGATGTTCCTTTAAAAGCTGTCTGAAATTTTGCCTATCTGTATCACAGGGTCGAAAGGAGAGAAAGGAGTGCATATTTCGACTTGTTGTATCTCATAGTCATTGTGTTATTATTTGCATGAGCGTAGCCGTAGCAGGCGCAAGTTAAGCGATTGGTGTGTGTCGTGTTCGGTGTTCGGCAATCGGTCGTACCTTGGGGTACTCCATTTGGTCGGTTTAGGTGATGACGTAATGGTGACGTAAGTAAAAGACCTTTAAAGCTAAAGTCATGAGTATTAGCTCGCTCCACTCACGCCATGGCCTACTTGTGTGCAAGTTTGCCCTCTGCCGAGTGCTGATCTAGTTGAGATATCTCGATTATTGTAAATGGTTGCGTTTTGAATGTATGCATGGGACCCGAATGGAAACAAGACCGTATGGTCTTTCTTCTGTGTTATCCTTTTAGACCAACAATTGGCTTTGACTGTACTGTGTACTGTTTTTTTTTTGCATTTTTACTAAATAGTAAATAAATCAATCAATGCAAATCAGTTTGTTGAAACGTCTTGAGCCGGCCAACAGTGGATCGCTATCAGTGAGTTTAGTCAGGGATTAGAACAGTCGAAATCAGTCAAAATACATGGCATCCATAGCTCAACTTAATCACACCGCCGCGGGGAAAGGACCTGGAAAGCTTTTGCAAAACAATATCGCTTTTAGTAGCCAAGATGATTTAAGGCTGCATGCCGAACGTTTTATGTGCTCTCTCGAAGGAGAGACATAATTGCGACTATACTGTAACACCACAGATTCCACGCCCGAGTCTCTCGAGCAGGAAACCAAACATCTATCTAATGCTCACCAAGAGAGAATCCAAGCACCCGGCCAGGGGAAATTGGGCTTCGTGATCTACAGGCAGGGATACTTAATTGTCTTTTTAGAGCAGGACGCAGGTGTCCCTGTACCTGCAGCTCCAACAGTGGCGATCCTTGCTTGAATTCCATCACCTAAATCAGTGGTTTTCAACCATTTTGATACCAGGCCCACTATTTATTCAGCATTTGAGCCACAGACCACCATTTGAGGACATTTTCGTCCCACCCACTCTAAAGAATTTCTTTTGAAAGATTTCTTTTGCTCTTGTCCAGAATTCCAGGCTGGATTTTGGAAACAAAACAGACAAACATACAGATCAAAATGACCATTAATCTTCTACATTCTCTAGTTGTGTAGACTTGGGCTAATTCACATGATGAACATATTAACTCTTGAGAGTGTAAACATGAAACAAGAGTCACATCATCGCTGTCAAGAGTTACATCTGGTCAACCAACTGTCCATCATTTAGTTGGGGACCACCTGGAATCCTCTCAAGGACCACTGGTGGTCCGTGGACCACCGGTTGAAAACCACTGACCTAAATCACCTACTATCGTCAGATGATCACCCGAAAAGATCAATTATTTTTATGTTTTGGCCGACGTTGCTTTGCCCACTTTTTGACCATAATTGCCATTCCCCTGCTGTCGCCAGATTTGCCAATACTCGCTGGGTCTAATAAACAAATAATTCACTTCTGGAAACTTTGTCTGTCTATCGCTGGCTGTTAAAATGTACTGTAAGAGTCGGGAGGCCTCACTTTACTAATGCATACAGTAGGCCTACTACTGTTACAGTATATTGTGTCGGACTGAGGCCGTGTCTACGAATGCCTTCTACAGTTTGAATGTCTGTTGCTAGACGTAATTTAGTATCAAACCTTTTCATTTCAAGGACCCCCAGTATACATTTTTAGTTCAAAATTTAAATGCACATATCTGCTTTAAATGTATACCTATTAAAATATTACAGTACTATCATACTGTATTTTGGGTTCTGAGGCCAGAATGTATTAAAAAACAAACAGAATGACACAGATAGTGTACAAATCCTTGGGAATCTGTTACTGTTGTTTTTATTGTCGTGTCTTGAATCACAGTACATACTGTAAGTCATTATCAGAGATGTGATTAAAGTCAGGAGATATTAATCTGATTGAACAACAACACAGACATGAAAAACATATTGTTTGTAGCCCCGCTGTGTGTGCGTGCATGGGTCATAGTAACATGTAACATCTGCATCAAAAAGGGACAAATAAAGGGATCATATTTCAATGCACCATTATTGTGATTGTCTACGTGACAACCTCTCTCTCTCTCTCTCTCTCTCTCTCTCTCTCTCTCTCTCTCGCTCTCTCTCTCTCTCTCTCTCTCTGTCTCTCTCTCTGTCTCTCTGTCTCTCTCTCTCTGTCTCTCTCCCTCCCTCTAGAAGGATATATGTATCATTAAAGGATCACATCAGATCACACATCGTACAGATATCATATTAATGATGATTACCACAGCTGTTATCCTCACACTGTGACGTTTTAATCTCTGGGGATTAGACAATAGAAAAAAATGAAAAACAATATCTATCCACCGTCACATTGGAATGCATTGTTTTCTTGTACCTACCATACTGTACTGTACCATACTGTGCTGTACCATATTGTTACTGTACTGTACGGTTCCGTACCGTGTTGTACCATATACTCAACTGTACTCTGCTGTACTGTAGTCTCGCACAAATCAAGCAATGGCTAAAAACTCAGATTACCATTGTGGACATATGCACAGTGTGAGGCTCAACAGTGCCACTTTGTCACCTGGTACAGATTGTATCCACCAGGAGTGCCCACACTTTATTGGCTTGAGAGATACTTTCAAAATGACCGGTTCAACAAGATCTACACATAAAAAAAAATCTATTTCAAGGCCCCCACAAAAGTTTGACTTTGAAATAGTGGTGATGGTGTTACATACTGTTATCGTGTTTAAGAATAATGCACTGAAAAACAGAGGGGGAGAATTGGAAGGTTTTCTTGTATATGCTACTAGCCTACTACTGACACACACTGTCATGTTTTTGTCTACAATTGGGAAATAGAATTGGCAAAACAACAATTATTCTCCATTTTCTAATTGTATAGACTCTTACGTAATTACGTAATTCAGATGTTTAAATATAATTTAAACATAATTTAAACATCTTAAATATAATTTACAGATCTATACATTTTAGGGGACCATCATGTGATCTACCTGTACGGCTTGCATGATCTACTGGTAGATCACGATCTACCTTTTGGGCACCCCTGGTATACACTCTAAACAGACATACATACTGTACAAAGGGACACATATTG
The DNA here is from genome assembly GCA_039105355.1 of Benthosema pterotum. Taxonomy (NCBI): domain Eukaryota; kingdom Metazoa; phylum Chordata; class Actinopteri; order Myctophiformes; family Myctophidae; genus Benthosema; species Benthosema pterotum. The sequence goes on from CM076985.1 coordinate 32,470,045, forward strand.
CAGGGCAATGGACTGCTGCACCTATACGGTTGCACCACTCAAAAATGTGAACAGTTCTCCCACCAATGCACCAAACAATGCATTCAGACAACACGGCCGCCTGCCTTCCAGACAACTAATGTGTCGTGTTATTTAAACACCTACAAGCAGATAGGACTGCTCAACAATAATTATTTTCCGTAACAATGATTATTACATTTTAATTCTCTTGTTTACCACTTTGCCTCGGGGCTATACCTCTTTATAAGCCAGCGCCGCTATCTGCTTAATGGAACCTTAAGCGCAACTCCATTTAAAGCAAATAATATGTGAAAATAATTTAAAATCCAATAATTAAAATTGAACAAGGGAAGCAAATGGACAAACAGTTTTGCGTTGATGTAAATGTCTCTCGTGGGTAAGAGTAGTGGTGGTGTGTGTGTGTGTGTGTGTGTGTGTGTGTGTGTGTGTGTGGAGGGGGGGGGGGGGTGTGGTGTACTTGTTTGCTTTCCTTATTTCACTTTCACAAACATGTTTGGGGTCATTTTAACATCTGCTTTTGGGTAGACTTTAAAGAACACTGGTGTTATAGTCTGTGGTCACTCCCTGTCTCTGTCCATTTCTGCTTACCTCTCAGATACACTCTGTTGTTCTGTAAATGAACAATAAACAATCCTGCTCATGCTGTAAACAACATATAATCTGGAATACCACCAAACTACCAATGAACAGTGTGTGTGTGTGTGTGTGTGTGTGTGTGTGTGTGTGTGTGTGTGGTGTGTGTGTGTGGTGTGTGTGTGTGTTGTGTGTGTGTGGTGTGTGTTTGTGTGTGTGTGTGTGTGTGTGTGTGTGTGTGTGTGTGTGTGGTGTGTGTGTGTGTGTGTGTGTGTGTGTGTGTGCGCAAGGATTACATGACGGATCAAAAGGATTACACAATTAATGCTTATCTGATGGGTGGGGGTGATAGGGGGGTCCCTGTCCTGAACTGACATTCATACTTACGCGCACACACATGTGCGCATGTGCTTCAATCCACACTCTAGCCCCTGGACCAAAGGGATGGGACGTCTCTTTGGTTTAGTGGTTAAGATGTTGGACTTTCATGCGGGCGTCGCATTAGC
>CM076985.1:32476144-32501609 GCA_039105355.1 Benthosema pterotum
AAATTGGTTTGAAGAGGAACAGATGGGGCTCCTGCACTCTGCGTGTCTGCAGGGACGTGCTGAGAGTGTTAGACTAGAGGGGCAGGGGCTGAAATCTCGTAAGAGGGCACTTTTGGACAAAAAACAAAAACAAAAAACAAAAACTAACAGATACAAGCTCTCAATGTAACATGTTAAAGGGGAACTCCTCCCATCTTCAATATTTTACTGTCATTGATGTACCTTCAAGGTGTTGGGTGGACATGATAAAAAAAAGTTCCCCCATTCTGTGTTCCCAAGAAATGGACCCGTTTGGGGTTAATTTCCCACCCATTGGTTGCATTTCCACCCATTTCCCACCCATTGGTTGCATTTCCACCCATTTTCAAAAACAATTGAAAATGGGTTGAATTCCCCTTTAAGAGTTTGTAGATCAGCTCATTTTTGGGGCATAACCCAGAACTCTCTTTATGGATTTCTAAAAAGATTTGTTCAATGCAAAGGGGGCAGGGCAGGGGCTATAAAGGCCCCCTTGGGTGTGCACGTCCCTGTCCACCACCACTCCGTGTGTGAACTGTGCATGCGCGCGTGTGCGTGTGTGTGTGATTGAGGTTCAAAGTGATCCTGTCATGTTGATGTTTATTATCAGAAGAACGTGCAGAGAAAGGGGATATTTAAAAAAAAAAAAAATACTATTATATACTAGAGCGGCCTATACGATCTCAATATCCAATAAATAAATAAATAAACACCGCTAACAATAAATAAATTGATCCAGTTTGAACAAATTGAGAGAAGCTCGGTTAGAAGAATAGCTAGCAGTAATTTATAATCAGGTAGGGCTGTGTAATTTTCTCAGCGTTGAACGATTTCTTTTTTCATTCACAAATTAGTCTGAACAATAACGTGAGGTGAATAAAACGCCGCGTTTTCTCTCCTATAGTTGACACGAGTTTGACTGTCTGACTGACACGAGACAATTCCACTTCAAATCAAATTAACGCTCAGGGTTTTATGCGTAAAAATAAAAACACCCCAACAACAACCTCGCTGGAATATAAAACAGCAAGTGATCCGGATACCACCCCACTGAGTGAACTGGTCTGAGAGGATTCCAGGTGGTCTCGTCTAAATGATGGACAGTTGGTAACCAAATGGAGCCTTATAGATCTGTAACTCTTGAGATCGTAAAAATGATTCCAGATTTGGTATCATTTTACGCTTTCGAGAGTTAAATTATATTTAAACATCTGAATTACTTAATTGTCAAGAATCTAGAAAATGTAGAAGAATTGTTATTTTGCCAGTTTATCTCTCCTAAATTGTCGACACAAACTTGAAAATCCTTATAGTTTTGGGTCCGAGAGGATAAACTCAACATCACATGGTGGTCCATGGATTAAATGCAGAATAAATATTGGGCCCTGTATGAAAAAGATTGAAGACCATTGATATAAAACAAATATAGTAGCAGAACTAACGATGTAAAGTACTATAGGCCCAGCACTACGGGACAGCTGCCATGAGCTTCAAAGCTTTGCCCCTTGGGCAGTGTTTCTTAATGAGGAGAAACATCATCTGAATCTGGATACTTCAGTGTGTGTGTGTGTGTGTGTGTGTGTGTGTGTGTGTGTGTGTGTGTGTGTGTGTGTGTGTGTGTGTGTGTGTGTGTGTGTGTGTGTGTGTGTGTGTGTGTGTGTGCGCGCGCGCGCGCGCGCGGTGGGAGTCAATCAAGCAAAGCCAGGACGTCAGAACAATGTTACGTCAGAATTGCACACATGTGACCTCATAGCCTTATATCAGTGGGTTTAAAGCTTTTTGATACTAGGGCCCACTATTTATTCCGAATTTGAGCCAGGGCCACCATTTGATGTCATTTTAGGCCACAGACCAGAAACTAAAAAAATATTTTTGCTTTTGTCCACAATTCCAGGCTGGATTTGTGAAACAAAACAGTCAAACATACAGGTCAAAATGACCATTACTTGGGCTAATTCAGATGATGAATATTTTAACTCTTGAGAGTGTAAAATGAAACCAAATGGAAATGGACTCGCAAGGGCTCATTTGGTTTCATTTTTACGCTCTCAAGGAGCACCTGCAACAACCAACGTTAAATCATTTAACTGGGCACCAGCTGGAACTCTCCCAAGGACCACTGGTGGTCCCCAGACCACTGGTTGAAAACCACTGCTATATAGCCTGTATGCATAATTTTGCTTATTTTTAATCTCCAATCACCATCTGACTTCATTTATGTCTTGTTTAATATTTTATTTGTCATTGGTCTCCTCAATTTTCTCTTCTGGGCCGTGTGCATGCGAGTTTTCCTTAAAATCTTGAATGTTAATTGAACTTGAATGCAATGTGAACACTGAACAGTCAGACAGAGTTAAATTAAAACACCGTGGATGTTAACAGTTTTAATTACGTGTCTGTGTACGTGTTCATACATGAATCACGTGTTCCAACGTATTTCCAAAATTGTCCAATTATTTCCTGCTGTCGATACGTTCTGCCAAGAAACGAACTATCAATTAGGAAGTTTTTTTCCCTGTGACCCTCAATCTCTCAAGATGGCCCCAGGACTAAATCAAAATAGCAAAAACAAAACAAAACAGTTTAAATGCCATTGTGCAGTCATTGTAGTAGGCTACAACTCGACGGCACCTTCCATGTTTTCTAAACTAGGCTACAGATATTATAGTTTATTATATAGTTTAATATTTTCACTTTTGAAGTGATATTATTTGCTCAGTAGGCAATATGAATTCATGTTAGGCCTCTCAATCTGCCTGCATTGTTTGTCTGTTGGTATTTTTAATTCCTGGCCATTCATTCCCCCCGCATGCATTCAAATGTGAAAAAGATTTCCCACGCGCGCATACAGGAAAACACACGACACGCACACGTCGGTCGCTGAGTCGAGACAGTTCTCTCGTCAGAGTGTTGAGTGGCAGTTAGCGACACTGTCATTGGCTGGAGGGGAGAGAGAGAGAGAGACAGGCCCGGATGTAACGCTTCCCAGTTGGGGGGGCGAAATGGTATGAGTGCGGCTTCGCACTCATATGAGTGCGGATGAAGCCGTCCCCCATACCATTTTCTTGTGCCCCATTATATCTCGTACACGACTATGTTAGGCAAGTAAAGCATCAACAATAACTTCAGTTGTTGTTGAAGTTGCAACAGACACGCAGCATGAATAAAGCTAAAGGTCTACCGCCTGACTCAGAGAGTTTTCTGTTTTCAATGATGAAATACTGTTGGTGACAAATGAGCTGGAGTATTAGGCCTATAGTGTTCCAAATCATTTTAATTATAAGCACTTGAAATATCCTTGTAATTTATCCTGTTTGGTCATGGGGCAGTCTGGGCATTGCCCCCCCCCCCCTCCATGCCATGCCTAGATCCGGCCGAGAGAGAGAGAGAGAGAGAGAGAGAGAGAGAGAGAGAGATGAGGAGAGAGAGAGAGAGAGAGAGAGAGAGAGATTAGTAGGCGTGCACGTGGCTGCTGCTTCTAAAAGAGCGAATAAAGCTGTGCGCGAGGCGAGGAGTAGATCGGCAGCACTGTGAGCAGTTTACTCACATCACATCAGCTGCTGCCTGACTGTTCATTCAGAAAGGACAGGACAGCACGCCAGACTTACTTGCGTCTGTTGTGTGTGCGTGCGCTGGTCTCTGTGTGTTTGTGTGTGTTTGTTCGGACTCCTCAGTCAGTTCACAAACAATTAGAGCTCATGCACTGCAGGCTGCCGCCGCGAAGGAAGGATATACTGTCAGTCTGAGCGTCTTTTAGTTTGATATTATGAGTATAATAATAGGCTAGTAGATCAGATGTAGTACGAGAGAGAGAGAGTCCCCGCGGGCTGCATGCTTCTGTTAAAACAGGACATGTTGTTGTCAGACTAATAAGAAGACTCAGCTCTCTTGCGGAGGAGCAGGAGGAATCTCCAGGTTAGAAGGTAAGACGAACTAAACAAGAGAACCAAAGCTACTTGTTAACATTGATATGTCACAATGCTGTTGTTGTAACAAGTTGACATGACGTGATGTTTTAAAGTTGGTTCCCCCATACGCTGCTGCTTGAAGTTCATCTTTCTCCACTACAGGGAAAGTGTTTTGATGGCTAATTGTAACGATTCATATATACCACAACCCCAGAGGAATATACAAAATATACAGGCCTATCAATTTGTATATTACAAATATTAGTATGAAATTCGAATGCGTGTTTTATATTATTATTATTATTGGTGTTAAATTACTAATTTATTAAACATTTTTCGACCGCATAAGTGGATATACGGTATTGTTTCGACAAAATAGAAAGTAGATGAAAAGTTGCCTTGCGAATTATAGCATTTCATTGGGCAGCGGCATAGATACGCACGCCGCACTGGCCGCAGGTGCGTGTTTCTGCAATTATCAGCGATAACATTCCAATGCAGTGCTTATAAACCTGAAATGACAAAAGGTTATTATAGCCCTATGCGACCAAAATGCACAAAAATATGTTTTAAATCAGTTATTCTCAAAGAGGGGTCCGCCCGGGGTCAGTTCCAGATCGAGGCTCTTCGGCAAGACTAGAATCAAGATAAATGTGACAACTTTAACTCTATTGGTCATTTGAACACATTGATTGATACATTTTTAAATGTATAGGCCCTGTTCATTGAAAACATTTTTTTTTTAACAACAGAGATCTTGTATAATAAGGCCCACCCATGGGGGTCCCGTCCCCATGGCTGGGGGGTCCGCGCGGCCAGGAGGACATCAAAAATCTGGGGTCCTTTTTGACATGAAGAAGATTGAGAACCACTGTTAAAAAGTAAAAATAAATTACCATATTGCCGTCATCGTTGGCCAAGCATGTGGCATTAGCTTAGATATGGCCCGAATAATGACGCGTGTCATTTCTGTTTCCCCAGACAATAAATAAAATGGACATGCACCATTTAAGTTATTTTTATTCATTAAATTTATTGTTAATAAAATGTAATTAAATTAACTGTAAAAACAAATTAAATTCTAGTGTAGCATAAGTAGGCCTATTTTTAATACACTTTCTATTCTATTGTATTTTAATTGTTGTCATTGGATTTTTCTGTCCGGGGGCATATGTTTTCCTTAAAATCCTGAATGTTAATTGAACTGAATTGAAGTTTGGAACAGGTCCATGTGAACAGAGAGTTCACAGAGTTAAATTATAGCACCAAGGATTTTACATGTACTGTGTAATAATACAATATAATACTAATTATTATAATAATATTATTATTATAATAATATTTCATACTAAATTATGCATTCATTAGATTAAAAATAATCTCAAGCAAAACAAATCAATTACCAAAATATTATGTTTAATAATAATACTAAAAAAACAACAATAATAATGAATAATGAATAAACATGAATAATTAAAACAAAATAATTAAGATAAAGATAAGAACAACATTTTTGCTTTCAACAGGTCAGTTTTGGGAGATTCTTTATTCGTCTTGACAAATGTACGGTATTATAACCTATTATTACCTATTCTATTATCTCTATCCATCTATTTTATAAAAAATATTTTACCCTAAAATACAACTAAATAAATAAATGAATAATAATAATTTAAATGTTCACACACATGTGATCTGCATCTCGTAAAAATATATTTAGTTTTGTACAGAAACTACAGATTTCTAATTATGGCTCAAAAACCTCTAATGAAAGTCCCTAATAGATTGTACAGGTTAACATTTTTAATGTTTTTAACATAATATAATAATTAATATAATAATAACAATAATAATGTGGTTTGAAATACGTGCCACTAAAATTATTACAGTGCAATATTAGTTCATCTCTATGCCGTGCTCTCTTCATGTGCACTCACTGGTCCAGGAGTTAAATGAACATTAAGGATTTTTAAGGTGTACACTGACATATAGACCTTGTTGCCTCTTTCACATTATGTGTAAATATTTCCCTGTGGGGCTGTGCGGTGCGGTGCATTCAGCTCATCCCCAGAGGAGAACCGCTGTACAACGCTTAAGCTGCTACTGCTATACTATTCAGAAAGGAAGAGAAGATTGGAGGCTCCACACACCAGGGAATAGACACTGACACACTGCATGCGCGCACACACGCGCACACACGCGCACACACACACACACACACACACACACACACACACACACACACACACACACACACACAACACACACACACACACACACACACACACACACACACAGTGGTGGTACAGCTCCACAGCTTTTTAGCTTTTTAATGGTCTTTTGTCTGTACTATGAACATAATTTATTTCATTATTTATCGGCATGTGTGATGCAATTCTAATACCATACATTTTCATGGTTCCTTAATTGTTTTTGGTTTCCTATATTGAATTATTTGAAAACATTTCAAAAATATATATACATTTTTTCTGAATTTGAAACAAACTCAACAATTGTTTTCCCCCACCAATAATCTCCATGAAGATGATGAAACAAACAAAACATAAAGGCATAAATGAAAATGATAAGAATACACTTAATTTGTATAGCACGTTTTATGACATAAAATGCAGAACAAAGTCATGCACACCAATATAAAGGAAAAGCAAGAGCATAAAAATGCAATGATAAAAAAGCAATACAGACAAAAGAAAAGCAAAAGCATAAAACAAAATTACCACAATAGAGAATTAAACAAAAAATAATTGATAATAATTGATTGAATGTTTAAGGTCAATACATTGAATATTTAAGGTAGTGGAAATAGCTGATCAGCTATATTTCTCAGGAATATACTAATTCTCTTTTGGGTCACGCAGGCTAAAATGTTTTGGAATCCTGAGTTCTATGATATAGAAGCAGTTACACAAGGTGGAGTATATCAGTGTTATCGTATTCTAGCATATATGACATAAAAGTAACAATAAATTCTTTAGTTCTGAGTGTGTTCTCTACTAGTTATAAATATCACCGCTGCCTGCTGCTGCTATTGTACAAGGATTTTAGACTGCTGCTATTAATATGAAATACATTTTCATAATTATATGGAGGGCTGATTTTGGTGCTATCACTTTTTCACGTTTCGTCAACCCATGTAAATATCAAAAATATTGACAATGTTTTTTTGGTTGATGATTACATTAACATTACATGAAAAATGTCTACATGCTGTGTTCCATGTAATGTACATGGTTATGACATACACTGTGTTTATGGTATACGATAAGGTATAGGCCTAATAATAGATATATCTAAAATGAATATCGTAAGGTCTTTACTCCCTGTGCTTGTGATTGAAACTTTACTTGAGACAGGAAACAGTATGAAAGCTGAGACAGGGACAGTGAAAACGGCTGCTGTCTCCGAGGCTGTATAGGAGAGAGCGGTAAAGACGAGAGGGTGATGCCGTATAGGAAAGACAGTAGTATAGGGGAGCTGAGATGAAGACAGTAATGTACTGTATATAATACTGAAAGGGAGAGCATGTAGGAGAGACAGACCGACCGTAGGAAAGCCGAGAGCGAGACAAAGAGATAGAGTAGAGCGAGGAAAGCTGAGAGGTAGACGAAGTATGTAGGACAAACAGACAGAAAGATGAGAGGGAGACACTATATAGTAGACAGAGGAAAGCTTAGAGACAGGCTCTAGTAGAGATAGACAGTATAGGAAAGCAGAGAGGGAGAGACCGTGATGTGCAACCGATCTTAATCAGTTCTACATGACTTCTTTACCTTTTTTGTACAATTAAAAACATTTTTGAATAGTTCAAATAGTCATTCTATGAGGCCACAACTTGTTGCTGTAGATTGGCTATAGTTGAACAATTCCCCTGTATCCCTAAATATGCTTGGGGATAAGGGGTTTAGCCCTGATGAAAGTGTGTGACTGACAGTATGACGTAATGACGTGGCTGACAGCCAGCAGCACACAACTCCCTCCACACACTGTGGGTGTCATTTTAGCGCTCTATGTGTCACTAAATAATACTATATGGCGGTGGTTTTCAACCAGTCGTCCCTGAGCTAAATGATGGACAGTTGGTAACCAAATGGACCCTTATGCTGTAGATCTGTAACTCTTGAGAGCGTAAAATGAAACCAGGTTTCATTTTTTGCTCTCAAGAGTTAAATTATATTTAAACATCTGAATTGGTTAGGGTTAGGGATTTTCAAGAATGTACACATTTAGAAACATGGAGAATAATTGTTATTTTGACCAACCGCTTTATAGTTATCTCTCCTAAATTGTGGACACAAACTTTAAACTTTAAAATTCTTAGTTTTGGGTGCGAGAGACTAAACTCAACATCACACGGTGGTCCGTGGCTAAAATAAAGAATAAATAGTGGGCCCTGGTATGAAAAAGGTTGAAAACCCCTGCTATATGATGAACTAAACCCATTATAGGCTTAAGCCAGGGTTCAGTTCTGGGTGATGATTTCTGAATATTATACAATTCATCTGAATTATGTTCTCCTTCTTTCCATATCTTTCCGTCAGGTCGCGTCACCCACACCTTTTTCATCGTCCCCCTCCCCACATATTCCTGGCATGGAAAAGACTCTTCTTCCCGGACCTAACAACAACAACATCACCATGACAACCCCGGCAGGACCCTACACCCCTCAGGACTCTCCCCTGACCCCTCCCAGGCCGCCCCACCTCCACTCCACCTCCTCCTCGGTGTCCAGCACCCCGTCCTCCCAGATGAAGCCCAACCAGGTGGGTAGGGCTGGGACAATCAACTTACCTCACCATACCATACAATATTAATATTTAGGGTTCTGAATCGATTTGTATTGCGGTTCTTAGTTATACTGTCATTCAGTTTGATATATCAATATTTTTCCCTCACAAATGACTGTGCTTTTATTATACTAGAACAAGGGGGATTCCACCCATTTTAAACAATATAAATAACAAAAAGTTCATCCCATCATACACAGTAATGCAGCCTGATAACATCGGCCAGTCTTTCTGGCATGAACAAATTAATGAATAGGCCTACATAAATGTAAAAAAAAAATCTTGCCCCAATTTGCGGGGCAGGAGAAACATTTCCCAATTGGGGGGCAGGAGAAACACGCCCGTGTTGCTTCGCGCCACGGGCAATGAAGCCGCACCCATACCATTTTTGGTTACAGACTTTTAATAGGCAATTAAGCATCAATAATAACATCAGTTGTTGTTGAAGTTGCAACAGACACGGCATGCATAAAGCTAAAGGTCTGACTCAGAGAGTTTTCTGTTTTCAATGATGAAATGCTGTTTGTTTAGTGGTGCCACAGCCGTAGTTAATGTTTCAAATCGTTTTAAATATAAGCACTTTAATTTGAAATATCTTGTGTTGTTATGCATGCCATCGTGTTTGGTGGGGCAGACTGGGCACTTAGGGGAGCATTGCCCCCAAAATGCCCATGCCTAGATCGCCCTGATGGATATCATGGCATTAAGAACTGCGGTATACAGTATATTGGCATATCGATATATTTTTTTGCCCTGCACCCCTACAGGTTGGCCAGGTAGTGCTGTACGGCGTCCCCATCGTGTCGCTGGTCATCGACAGCCTGGAGCGCCTCTGCCTGGCGCAGATCTCCAACACGCTGCTGAAGAACTACAGCTACAACGAGATCCACAACCGCCGTGTGGCGCTGGGCATCACCTGCGTGCAGTGCACGCCGGTGCAGCTGGAGATCCTGCGGCGGGCGGGCGCCATGCCCATCTCGTCGCGCCGCTGCGGCATGATCACCAAGCGCGAGGCCGAGCGCCTCTGCAAGTCCTTCCTGGGCGAGAACAACCCGCCCAAGCTGCCGGACAACTTCGCCTTCGACGTGTCGCACGAGTGCGCCTGGGGCTGCCGGGGGAACTTCATCCCGGCGCGCTACAACAGCTCGCGGGCCAAGTGCATCAAGTGCTCCTACTGCAACATGTACTTCTCGCCCAACAAGTTCATCTTCCACTCGCACCGCACGCCCGAGGCCAAGTACACGCAGCCCGACGCCGCCAACTTCAACTCCTGGCGCCGCCACCTCAAGCTGTCCGAGAAGGTGCCGCCCGATCACCTGGTGTTCGCCTGGGAGGACGTGAAGGCCATGTTCAACGGGGGCAGCCGGAAGAGGGCCCTCCCCTCCCACTGCATGGGACCCGTCAAGACCCTCCCGGGCTCCGTGATGCCCCACATGATGGGCGGCCCGGACCTGGGCGGCCAGAAGAGAGGCCGCTTCGAGGAGGACGAGGAGCTGGACGGAGGAGGAGGGCTGTCCCCTCACAAGACGCCGCGTAGCTACCCCGTCATCCCGGTCCCGAGCAAAGGCTTCGGCATGCTTCAGAAGTTCCCGCCAACATCCCTGTTCCCCTCACCGTACTCCTTCCCGGCCTTCGGCCTCTGCCCGCAGAAGAAGGACGACGGCGAGGTGCCGCCGGGCCAGAAGGGCGCCGGGCTGTCCGGCCTGCTGTGGCCGGGCCGCAAGGACACCTTCTACCCTCCGTTCTGCATGTTCTGGCCTCCCAGAGCCGCCGGGGGGATCCCCGTCCCCACGTACCTCCAGCCGCAGCCCGGCGCCCTCTCCTCGCTGGCCGACAGCTCCTCCCTCCGCCAGGCCTTCCTGGACCTGTCCGACCCCAGCGGTGAGGCCGGTGCCATGGCCGGCGCCGTGGTCGGAGCGGGAATGGCTGGCGCCGCCGGTGGGGCGGCGGCACCCAGACCGGGGGCGGGGCTGTTCGATCCCGAGTGCCCGGCAGTGGTGACGCCCGAGCTCCGGCCTCCTGTGACGTCCGAGGGCTGGCTGAAGCTGCTGGACGCCCCGGCAGCCCTCCAGGGCCGAGCCAAGCCCAGCTACGGCTCCGCCTTCCGGCCCGTCGTCAAGGACGCCGAGAGCATCGCCAAGCTGCACAGCGCCGGGGGAGGAGGAGGAGGAGGAGGAGGAGGAGGAGGGGAGGCGGGCGAGGAGTTCAGGGCCGGGGCCGGGGCGCTGCTGGGCAGGTCGGAGCAACGCTTGCACCGCCGCCTGTCGCCCAGCAGCAGCTGCAGCTACGGCAGCGACAGCGGAGGAGAAGGAGGAGGAGGAGAGCTGGGCTGCGCCGGCGCCGGTGCCTGCAGCGAGGAAGAGGACGAGGAGGAGGAGGAGGAAGAGGAGGGCGAGGTGGACGTGGAGTCGTCCAAGCAGGAGGAGGACGAGGAGGAGGCGGCGGCAGCGGCAGGCGGCCTGGCTCTGTACCTCCCTCCTCCTCCCCCTCTGGCTCCCGCGCTGCAGGGGGAGAGCGGGGGAGACGAGAGAGGGAAGGAGAGGAGAGGGTGTGGCGGGGACGCCTTCCCCGCCGCCTCCCCTCCACCCTCCTCGTCCTCCTCTTCTTCTTCCATGGACGCCGCCCGGCAAGACTCCCCGCTGCCTCCCGGCCTCCCGTCGTCGTCAGCCTCGCCTCCCGCCGGCCTGACCACTCTCCCTGCCGCAGCCACTCCGCGGGACGACCCGGCTTACAAGAAAGTAAATATCTTCCCCCACCCTCCTCACCGCCCCCTCCCCCCAGGGGCGGATCTATGCATGGGCATGGGGGGGCCCCTAAATGCCCAGACAGCCCCACCAAACATGATGCCATGCAAAACAACCAAGATATTTCAAATTAAAGTGCCTGTATTTAAAATGATTTGAAACACTACTACTGCTACTAACTAAGTACAGCTGTGGCACCACTAAACCAACAGCATTTCATCAATAAAAACAGAAAAGTCTCTGAGTCAGACCTTTAGCTTTATGCATGCTGCGTGTCTGTTGCAACTTCAACAACAACTGATGTTATTATTGATGCTTATACAATACTTGCCTAATAAAAGTCCTGTAACCGAAAATGGTATGGGTGCGGCTTCGTGTCGAAGCGACACGGGCGATGAAGCCGTCCCCATACCATTTTCTCTTGCCCCCCCAATTGGGAAATGTTACATCCGCCCATGCTCCCCCCCAGGCCCCTTTAGCTAATTATTATTTAAATGGCGGCTGATGTGATCTGCATAAGCAGATTGATAGGCTGGGCTTTTCCTCTCTTCCCCGGTAGGAGCTGGCCTCTGATCCCGGATAATGGGAACATGGAACGCAGCGCAGCGTTGGTTAATATGGCCGCCGCCGCTGCACGCCCCACCGTGTTTGTTCTCCTTCTGTCAGCGCAAACCTGTTAGGGCAGCGCTAATCGTTAACCTGTCAACTCAACACAATAACTAGACCTCAGAGGGAGAGAGAGAGAGAGAGAGAGAGAGAGAGAGAGAGAGGGAGAGAGGGGGTATGGAGAGAAACAGGGAAACGGAGACAGAGGGACAGAGAGACAGAGACAGGGAGACATGGACACAAAAAATGTAAAGCATGCAACAACACTATTGAAAACAGTTTTGCATGATGTGAATCAATGCAACCAGAGACAGTACATAGGACTAAATATTAGACGGACATGCCTGCTTAGAACACACAATATACAATTATATTGTGTTTATTATTATTTTTTTTTAATAAAGCTTCTCTTCTCTTCTCTTCTCTTCTCTTCTCTTCTCTTCTCTTCTCTTTCTCTTCTCTTCTCTTCTCTTCCTCTTCTCTTCTTTCTCTTCTCTTCTCTTCTCTTCTCTTCTCTTTCTTTTCTCTCTCTTCCTCTCCTCTCCTCTCCTCTCCTTCCTCTCCTCTCCTCTCCTCTCCTCTCCTCTCCTCTCCTCTCCTCTCCTCTCCTCTCCTCTTCCTCTCCTCTCCTTCCTCTCTTCTCTTCTCTTTCTCTTCTCTTCTCTTCTCTTCTTTCTCTTCTCTTCTCTCCATATAGCTTCATAAGAGTAGAGATGAAGGTCTCCCTGCCTACGCCACCAAAGACTGCTCCAGTATCGCTGGTAAGATCATGTCTATAAACTGTTACGCTGTATATTATTCATCAACAGATCAAACAGAAACCACTCATTGCATGCAATTAGTTTTCCCCCATACACCCAAATTCCACAACTACACTATAAGAATAAAGGTAAAGTACTAAAAACAAAGTATTTCAGTATCTGTATTGTACAGATCACATAGGCCTAATATATGTGTTACTGGCGTATATAGAGCATGAATACCGTTCTATTTCTGTTCATAATATACCACGTAATTGTAGAAGATGCGGAATGTTGATCAATCAAACTACATATTTCATTTAATAACACATGAATTCTGAGACATACAAGCTCCCAACTACATATAGATATTAAAAAAAAACTATTACTGTAAATAGCATTTGTAGAATTGGCCTCAGGTATTACTCTTAATGGGGGTTCAACACATGGGCTTATACTTTTTTGTTATGTTATTTTGTTATGATGTGATATACAGTACATCATGTGGAGTTTTGTACAATCTATGGAATTTGTGGAGTGTGTGAAACAAGCTGCTTTGTTTTATCTTATACTGTCTGAGTGGGTGCTTTTCATATCAGTGTGATGTTTCATTTGCTACTCCGTTCCGTTCCTACATATTGCACGCCTGAACCTCTCACTGGAAAACACGTTCCATTGATGGAGCTCGCGTGCGTGTGATTGTGTGCATGTGTGCACAGTTGTGCGTACACACAAGTATACATTAATTCTGTCAACTATCTATCTACTGTCCAATGGGCCTCGCAGACAGAGCCCCGTGTCTGTATGTCTGCTCAACCCCTTTCTCCGTCTGTCTGTCTGTCTGTATGTCTGTCTTTCAGATGACAGTAAAGAACACAGTGGTTTCTTTGTATCAGACAATGAGACTTCAGCACCGGACTACTGGAGAGAGACCCCAGGTACAATAACAATAATACTATAGCATTATAGTAACCTATAGTTACCATTATTTATTATTATTATTTTAGCTGCTTGGTAGGGCTCTATAACCAATGTGTCAACAAATTAAAACAAACAGCGTAAAGCATACTCCTAATCCTAAAGGTAATAGAGGCGTTTTTTTTTTTGGGGGGGGGGGGCAAAAATCAAAGTAGATATAGCTATATTTTTTGTCTTTTTCCCATCTACATTGCTTCTACTTTGATGCTGCAGCTGTTTCCCTGCAGACAGACACTTCGACGATCCAGAACTTTGTTATTGTCAACAAATCATGAAAACAGAACGTTCATCAGGCTTTTGTTTGTTGTGGTGTAGTTTGTTTTACACAACTACACCACAACAAAAAAACAAACCTATATCCCATAGACACACATAGGCCAGTGTACAGTATGTGTGTGTGTGTGTGGGGGGGGTGTCTGGGGGGAGGCTCCCGATCCCCCTCCCCAAACAAGTTTTAATGTCAATGGTCTAGTCTAGCCAAGGGTGCTTTGAGTTTACAGAGGTGTGCCGTGGCACCGCCAGAGCAACCCCAGCACTGACAGCAACGGTATCTCTTTTTTTCCTCGTCGAAAGGAAAGAAAAGAAAAGAAAAGGAATTCTTGTTCCCAAATGGGAGGAAATAAAGACCACAGCTTATTGCCTTTCTTGATATCTGTCACTGAGACATTAAAAGGACTTTATGACATCCATGTGCCAACAGCAACACCCCCCCCCCCTTCCCTTACCACACACACAGGCGTGGTGGAAACACACACACAGAAACAAACGCTCGTATGCACACAGAGAGGGGTGGGGAGGAAGGCCATAATAATGCCGTCGCATAATGTATAATGTATTTCGAAAAATTACACGAAACAAATTAAATGAGACCACCTTTCCCACCCCCTGATTGCCGCGCGCCGTCTCCCCCATGGGCGCTGCAGAGCGAGGGAGGCGCGACGTGATTAGAAGACCTGATTCCTCCTCGCCGAGGCGCACACCACCCCTGTAACCACCCCCCCCCCCCCCCCCCCCCCCCCCCACACCACCCCTGTAACCACCCCACACCCATCCTTAAACGCCAAACCCTACAGCCGGATTTAGTTCTACTTTTTCCGTATATATGCGCTGTGGTGGATCACGCTGCGAAAGTACATCCGATCTACAATCTACCGGCACGTAGCGGACGCACCGCGTGGTGAGCTTGTACGCTGTATACATCGGCCATTTCTTTTTTTCTCATCCCCTCCTGCCGCGGGCTGCTCCGTCGCTGTCGTAAGACGGGAGGGGGGCATAAATTAGGCATACTTCTTCCACGTGCCAACGAGCTACTGTCTTTAACACTCCCCCCCTCCCTCCACCACCACCACCACCACCACCCTTTCTCTGTTTCCAGGGAGGAGGGAATAAAAAAAATAATCTAATTTTCCATTTATGTAATGCAAACCGCTCTGGCTTTGACTATCCACGGTTAATTGACTGTCAAACGAGGTTGTTATCCTCAGGCACTGTCTGCAAATTTGCTTGTCAAATGAGACAGAGCAGAGAGGCTCCCTCTCACTTTCTCCACACACCCTCCCCCCTTCTTTCTCTCTCTCTCCCTTCTGCATCCCTCTCTCTCTCTCTCTCTCTCCTCCATCCCTCCCCCTCTCCTTGTGCGTCTCTCCCCCATTCTCTCACTTCACTTCTCCATCTATCGCTCACCATTTTCTCTTTAATTCTCTCCATGCCTTCATTTTTTTTTTACCTCCCCGTCTCTAACCCTCTCTCCCTTCCGTCATCCCACTCTTTTTTCTTTCTTTCTTTTTTCTTTCTTTCTTTCTTTCTTTCTTTCTTTATTTCTTTCTTTCTTTCTTTCTTTTTCTTTCTTTCTTTCTTTCTTTCTTTTCTTTCTTTTTTTCTTTCTTTCTTTCTTTCTTTCTTTGATCGTTTCATGTTCTGCCTCTGAAAACTTCTCCTGCCTTCTGAAAAATCTCCTCCT
This sequence comes from Benthosema pterotum, assembly GCA_039105355.1. Classification (NCBI taxonomy): domain Eukaryota; kingdom Metazoa; phylum Chordata; class Actinopteri; order Myctophiformes; family Myctophidae; genus Benthosema; species Benthosema pterotum. The sequence goes on from CM076985.1 coordinate 32,491,904, forward strand.
CTAATTCAAATCACAAAAAGAGACTAAAAATAGTAATAGATGGAAATAGAGGGAAAGCCACAAGGTGTACTGTAGATGTAGATTGTATCATATAGTGAACTGAGACACGCTGATTGGTTTCTGATATTGTTTCTTATAGTGTGATGATAAAAGAGCATATTATTCATTCTCAAATGGCAAATACACCAATGAGGGAAGATTTGCAAGGCAGGCAGCGACGTATCCGGGCAATTGACCGCTGATCTCACTTCGGCTGCATGTCACGCTTTTTTTTTTGAAAATAACTAGAAGAGTAACACAGATCACAGCTTATTGTCATTTTGTATGAGTCATATACTTTCTCACAATTTGTCACCAGTAGTTACAAATTTAATTCAATTCTAACTACATGCCCACTGATTCTACAGGAATACCCCTTTTTTAAAAATCATGTATACATTACTACTATATTGACATATGAAGTTTGGAACCTTGAGATTTTACACCACATACAGTAATATTCTGGATTGCTAAAATGCTGGTGCCATGCTGACACCTTGTGGCAGAAACATGATATTGCTCTCATCTCCTCTTTCATTTGGCTATTTGTTTTATAAGTGTGTGAGCAAAACCCTGTTGACCATGTGAATGGACAATTTTATGTCATAGTGTCTGAGCTATTTTTACGTCATGATGATGCATATGATGATAAGAGTGCCTCTCACTTCACATGGTTGTGATTTTTCTTTTCTTCAGCTGACCAAAATCAGGGTGCCTCCTCTCCAGTACCACAGAAGAAAGACGTTGAAAACATGGAGAAAGGTAAATATCATCATACACGCTTGAAACACAACTGTTGAATCGATCAGAATATTTTAGTCACCTGAAATGTTTCAGTGTCAGTCTATTTTTAGTGGATTAAATCTACGGGTGACTTAGTTTACTAGAATGTATTTTGTCTTGTTCATTAATCTTATCTATATATGATATCTCTGGTCCACTAGTCTTTTTTTTTAACATTTTAGTTTAGTTTTTTTTTTTTTTTTAAACTGAAACTGTCAATGTAGGCATTTTGTCATCACAGCTTAGCTCTCATTAATTTTTGTCAGTGGAAAAATGTGGTTGATCAACATATTTTCCGTAATGGTAGTCGATGCTAGTGTATAAAGTCAACCCTGTGCTGTGTTTGTACAGAGGAGTTGCAGAAGGTTCTCCTGGAGCAGATAGACTTCAGGAGGAGACTGGAGCAGGAGTTTCATGCTCTGAAAGGAACCTCCTCCTTCCCAGTGTTCCGTAAGTCTCACAACTTCAGTATGTATGGGGGAAAAATACAAATATAGAGAAAGAAAGAAAGTGAAAGAAAGTTTTTGTTTCAGGGGCGGATCTAGGCATGGGCATGGGGGGGGGGGCAATGCCCCCCTAAATGCCCAGACTGCCCCACCAAACATGATGGCATGCAAAACAGCCCGAGATATTAACTACAGCTGTGTCACGACACGACACCACCAAACCAACAACCAGCATTTCATCATTGAAAACAGAAAACTCTCTGAGTCAGACCTTTAGCTTTATGCATGCTGCGTGTATGTTGCAACTTCAACAACAACTGATGTTATTATTAATGCTTGGCTTGACTAATAAAAGTCCTGTAACTGAAAATGGTATGGGTGCGGCTTCATCGCCTCGCGACACAGGCGATGAAGCCGCCATTTTCTCCTGCCCCCCCCCCCCCAATTGGAAAATTTTACATCCGCCCCTGCTTTGTTTACATATGGAAAATTATATGCAAACTCTTGAAAGTGGCACCTTTCATTTATCTATTATTTATCTTTTTAATATATTCCAGATAATTTCCAGGACCAAATGAAACGAGAACTGGCTTACAGAGAAGAGATGGTCCAACAGCTACAAATGGTAAGAATGCACTTTATTCAAATGACAGCTGTCTAAGTGTCAGTCCAATGCGTGGAGACAGTAGCAACTTCAGAAGAGACAACGTAATTGTCATAAGCATTTGGGCGTGTACTAGTGTACACAGCATGGCATGTGGAAACTAATATTACTTACCTGCTGGATACTGTACTTCTTTAAGAATTCTAGTGAAGAAGACATTTACATGTTTGCTTCTCGTGCGGTGGCTGGTTCGCCTTTCATGGGTGAAGAGATACATGACTGTGTTGTCATCTGTGTAGTTAGTCTCACATCAATCAGAGAGAGAGAGAGAGAGACAGCTGGCTGACAGTCTGACAGACAGCGTTTGTCTTAGCTGCCTCTGTTACACACACGCAGACACACACATACACAAGCACGCGCGCACGTGTAGATAGATTGGCTTCTGTGCAATAGCTATCTACAGTATGGTGTGGAATGAGCATGTGTTTGCTATCTGTTTCAGATTCCCTACACAAACATGATCCGAAAAGAAAAGATCAGCTCCCATCTTAACAAGTAACAGGTGAATATCTGGCAAAGTTAAAGATCCCCTTTCAGTTTTTACCTTGCACGCCTGGTTATATTTGGTTGGCTAAAGTGCTAATACAATCTTTTTACTGCCTTTTTTCTTCCCTCACAGACTCTTCCAAGAAGTCTCTAACACCCACAGACAGAATGGGCATATCATGCTTCAAAGAAACACACAGATAACGAAAATGAAATACAAGAAATAACACCATGGGCTTTTAACTGTAAATATAAACATTATGGGGACCCTGTTTTTTTTTTTACTTTAAACAACTTGTTTAAAGTCATTTTACTGAGTACTGTGATTTATTTTCCAAATTCCCTCCCCTATGTAGTTATTGCCAATTCCCTCAACAGCCACTGTTGGGGGAATGTTGATCTGGGAATGCTGGAGACTACTGCTTCCCAAACACCAAAATCGGGCACCATTTGTGTGTCAGGGACCCATTTTTAATATAGAAATAAACATATATAATTATTTATAATCATAAAAAAATAATAAAAAAGAATAAACAAATCCCTAAGCAGAAACAATTTGATGGGGGGATAAAGCAGACCTTCTAGATCAAATCTGCCGTTTTCACTAGTTTGGGTCCCTGGTTGGAGTGGAGACATCAAAATCCATCTTCTTTTCAGGCCACACAGTACTATAATGTCTGTGAACCACTGCTGTGTAGTAGACAGTTACTTCTCTCCTCTCACGTGCGTGACGTCGCCTTCCTTCTTGCCTGACAGACAATGAGGAGGAGAGTTTCACTTGGAGGATGTTGTAGCAGCAGCAGCAGCGCAGCATGCACAGGGACACTCCATTCCTCTCAGTTCATGCTGTCTGTCTGCCTTGTTGACACAACCCAACCGACCCGCAGGAGTCGCTGTAGTGCAGCAACTGAGATGGCTGCCAGCCTCCCAATGCATAAACACAGCAGACATTGAAAGATAGATGCCTCTCCTGGCTCTGGGGCTTGTCTCTGTTGATGATGAAGCATTAAAACAACAAGCGGAAGTGTGCGAAGCTTCCGCTATGGCTGCGTATAGGCAGTAAGTCGAGAAAAGACTGTGATGTGATGACTGTGATCACGAGGCCTCGTGCCTTCAGCACTTCTGCCGTTTGACTTCCTTGCCTTCAATGGAGACACGTGGCTCCAGTGAACTGCAGCGGCCAATGAGGCATGGATTTTTGTAACATCTATGGTGAACAGAGCCCAGCATGGGTTTGTCTGTGCGTCGGGGAATTGAACCATGGATTCTCTGGGGGTTGGGCAGGAACTGTCCCTGCTGCGCTACACAGGGACACCCTGTGGCATATCTCTGTAAATATAAAGACAACATGGGGACCAATAATAAGTTATACTGTAAATACAAATACAACTTGGAGGCTAACAGTATTTGACTGTAAATATAAAATTAACTATAGGGGTACTGTGACATGTGACTGTATATACAGAGACAATATGGAGACTATGGGATTTGCTGAAAAAATACAGTTGTTCTGGGGACTAGTCTGACATTTGAGTGTAATTATACGTTGTATAAGGATATAATGGGGAATGTGCTATTAGACAGTATAAATATAAAAGTGTTTACAGTAACTGGATTTGCCTGTAAATATGAAGTTATTATGGGGCTATGATGTTTTAACTGTAAATATAAAGTAGTTATGGGGACTATGGTGTTTATATAAGACATTATGTGTGTTTGACTGCAATCTCCATTCCTTGAAGTCTGTTAAGGACGGTGTTTAGTCTGGGATGGGACATGTTGTACTTGCTACATGGCTTAAAGGGACACTTCACCATTTTTGCAAAATAAAATATACGTTAATGATGTTTTGAAGATTTTAGAACACTTTCCTTTTCTTTGTGCAGTTACGTGCTTTGAGATATTTTAGATTTTAAGCTCTGATGTCATGCATCAGAGCCACTGGGAGCCACAGGCACTGGGATCACTTACTTCCTGAACTATTCCACTAATGCTTCGGTGCACAAACCTCCTCGTGGATAGAGCCATCTTACTGAGACCTCCTGTAGTCCAGGAAGTAATTGAGTCCAGTGCCCATGACATCAGAGACACTGGGCTCACTTCTAAACTTTAACACGTCCAGGTAAAACCACCAGACACAAAAAGGCTCCTAGGTAAGTGTTCTAAATCTTGTAAATATCAAATGGCTGGTATTTTTTTGCAGATCCAAAAAGTTCAGAAATCACCTAATTTAATTATTATGGGTACTTTTTCCGTCAGGTGGTATAGGCTTTTGGCCTACTACAAGGCCCCATACCTGATTTGCTGCCATGCAGCCAATAAGAAGACATACGCTAAACCTGGCTACGCTATACCTGACAAAAGCTGTTAGAGAATACTAGCCATTGACATTTCTTTTTGCAAAAAGGGTGCTGGGTGAAGATTCCTTTTAATGTGGAAAAAAACTAAATGTGACTAGCTCTTAAAGGGTTATTTGGAATGTATACAAACAAACACTGGAGTACCAGTAGATGTGGGGGGGAAAAAATAGAAACGTTTATAAAGTGAAGGTCCCCCTTAATTATGTTTGGGATGTCGTCCTCTAAATATTGAAGGATTGGTTACTACCCTAATGGCCTGAATATAAAACTTTGGCATTCCACTTTTTACACAAATCAGTTTTGAAAAAATGTTGGTTTTTAAAACCGCTTATATTCGGTACAATACGGTGTAGAAGATTGTAAAGATGATGAAGCACTTGGGAATTCAAACATGAGTCAAAGAAATATGAATCTCAGTTCCATGTTGGTTCTGTTTATTTTCGACTGAATGGAGTTTTTTTTTCTTCAGTTCCAGTTTTAGTCCATTGAGTCTTTCATTGTATTTGAAATCTACAGTTCTATGTTCTACTGAGTCCAGTTATTATTCCATTGTGAAATCAGATTCTAGTTTGATGCTTTAAAAGTCATTTAGAGGCGAGGACACATCCAGGCATCTGGGCTCTTAACCACTTTAACCATTATGGTATACTTTAAAAGTAGAAAACCAGATTAGATGTACACGCTTGTAACACAGCACTGAGTGCCATGCTACAAGCAGATCTGCAAATCTGCTTGTAGAAGCACAACTTCTTTTCCATTTCTTTCTTTCTTTCTTTCTTTCCTTTTTTCTTTCTTTCTTTCTTTCCTTTCTTTCCTTTCTTTCCTTTCTCTTTTTCCCCCCAGAAAACTGTCAAGATGTGGAAGACATTTGTAGGATCTGATCTCAGGTCTAAATGGGTTATCCACAACAGGAGTCAGGACCAAAGCAACAAGCTCAATGTGAACTTCTGTAATTTATCTCCAGAATAAAAAAACTACAAAATAAATATGATGAAAAAATATTAACAATTGCATTATTTGACCAAGAGCACAGTATACTCATTTGCAGTGTTGTCGAGCAATACAATATGAATGCTGAAAATATGACATAACTATTTCCAGCATTTGTGAAATCAGCAATTCGCTAAGACCCTCCCCAATCCGGCCCCCAAATAGTTTAGCAACTGTTGCTATGCAGGTCAAGCTTTCCTATTGGAAATAGGAAACCAATAGGAAAGCTTGAACTGCATAGCAACAGTTGCTAAACTATTTGGATTGGCATTGGACAGTGACTAAAACACCTCCCCAAAAGGTTTTGAGAAGGGCTCATTATGCCTTATCAATGGCCGCAAAAATACATTTTAGTCGACTAAAATCTTATTTAATAGTCTGACTAACACTAAAACATTTCAGGTGACTAAAATGTGTGTTAAATAAATTAAAACTATTCCAACTAGAACTGCACTCAGTAGGGTGCCAACGTGTGCATTGCACACAAGTAGGCCATTGCCTACGTGTGCACGAGCAGAGTGAGAGACCAGAGAGCAAGTACTCAAACACCTTCAGGAGATAATACTAATGACAATACTTATAAAGATATATTAATTACATCACCATTACATCATCACCTAAACCAGCCAATCGGAGTCCACCAGCGGCGACCAATAGCAGCAAACTGATCACAGTACTCGCTCTGGCTGTGAGCACACGATAGCGGACAAAGTCTGACGTCTTTTCCGCCATGTTCCCTGTTTGTGATGCTTGCTTTAATTACAGACAGTATGTGTGTCAACTTTTATTTTTGTCAAATGACAATTAAACAAGGTTACTGTTCATTCAAACAGTGAATGGATTATATAAAACGTTTGAAAAGGGAAGAGTGATGCTGTTTAATTCACAACTACTCTGGATCTCATCATTTACGTCACAAGTTATGGGATTTCTATCTAGCGCCTCTGCTGGTACATTCCACCATAGCAGTTCCTGTTTGCACTGAGCATGTGCAAACCTCCAGCACCAGCCTGCGCCACGCCCCCGTGATTTATCCTTTTTCTTTATCATAGGGTCGGTGTTGACTTTGGAGAAATGTATGGGTGATTTACAATAGCCTCTAGAGGGCGACATCAGCCTAGGCACGGAAGTTGTGTGTAACAGAACAAGAGTGGAATAAACCGCTGATGTGACCAGAGCTCACATCTGTTGTTGTATGAAAGTAGCCTTAACCAAACTAAAGCGATACAACAAAGTGACGACGAGGGTGGGATTCGAACCTACGCGTGCAATGCCAATGCGCAATGGATACTATATTGTGTCGTATTTTCCTACTCCTCCCACGCTGGAGATCTCTTCAAACAGACACTTTAGAAACAAGCCCAAAAAACAACAACCAGAAACTATTTGCAAGTGACTTTACAGAATAAAACGAGTCAAATGCTTCTTATAATAAGTAGACTTGGCAACACTGCAGAAGGTAAGCACACACACAGACAACTGCCTAGTGCCTAGGCATATATACTGTATCATTTTTTCACATGCTGTTCGACATGAAAGGGTGTCGAAACGTACACACACACCACACACACACAACACACACACACACACACACACACAACACACACACACACACACACACACACACACACACACACACACACATACACACACACACACACACAGACATGTGGGCACTTGGAGAGAGAGGGGTGGGCATTATAGTCATGTGGGGACTAGAGACACTTTGAGAAAATCTCTGATGTTCGAGCTTTAACCAAAATACTTCCCAAAAAGTTGTTCACCATTACAATGGGAATCACGTAACAATGTCCTAGTCACTAGGACCTAGGACCTAGTGTATCTGTCATAACTTTTGGTAAGATTTTACAGTAGGTTTGTAGAGTAATAGAAGCTCGAAGTGATCAAAAACACATATCACTTTGAGAAAATCTCTGATGTTTGAGCTTTAACCAAAATACTTCCCAAAAAGTTCTGTTCACCATTACAATGGGAATCACTTAACAATGTCTGGTGCGCCTCAGGGCTGCGTGAGTTCATCCATCCATCCATCTTCTTCCGCTTATCCGAGGTCGGGTCACGGGGGCAACAGCTCCACCAGGGAGCTCCAGACTTCCCTGTCCGGAGCAACATTGGCGACCTCCTCCTGGGGGATCCCGAGGCGATCCAAAGCCAGAGAGTCGATGTAATCCCTCCATCCGCCGAGGGAGGCGCTCGAGTGGCATCCTAATCAGATGCCCGAACCACCTTAGCTGGCTCCTATCTCTAAGGGAGATGCCAGCCACCCGCCGCAGAAAACTCATTTCGGCCGCTTGTATCTGTGACTTTGTTCTTGCGTGAGTTCTCCTGTCCTTTTTACATTCTACACTAATGAGTGTAGGAGCAGCAACCCAAATAATTTCATTATTAAATTCTCAGATGATACCGCCATCTTAGCTCTTTTGGACAGGGACCTTGCTTATTACTTCTTAGTAGTACAGAGCTTTGTGAACTGGTGCGATGATAACCACCTTGTTCTTAATGTTAAGAAGAGACTAGCCTCGACACCCAGGCTTTCATTTTCGTTCGCCTTGCGCGAAAACGGAAAGCCTGGACTAACGCACGTTGGAAAGTGGCCTTCAAGTGGGCGTCGCTCTAAATAATGTGACGTAGAACAGCAGTGGACGGGCGTGGGAGGGGCCGGGGATGACGACACGTTAGTGAGATCAAATCAGCAGCACTTCCGCCGTGTGGATCCCACGACACCCCCGCCCCCCAAGGCCAAAATCATTGAGGGCTAGACCAGGCTAAGAAGAGACAAGAGATGGTGTTTGAGATTGGTGACCACATTCCTGTGGTTATTCATGACTCGATCATCTCACAGGTTTCCTCATATAAATACCTGGGTATCTGTATTGACAACTCACTCACTTGGAATACACATGTTGACAGTCTATGTAGCAAACTACAGCAAAGACTGCGACCTCTCAGGGTTCATGGTATAGACCAAAAAATTATGTTACTGTTTTACCGAGCAATCTTGGAAAGCCTGGTCAGATTTGGCATCACAGTTTGGTTCGGCAATCTCTCAGTGCAACTGAAGTCCAAACTACTCAGGTTGGTGCAAACTGCAGGGAAGATCATAGGACAGACTACACTGCAACAGGCTCAAAAGATTGTCAATGATGCTACCCATGTTTTAAATGGAGACTTTGTACTTCTACCATCTGGGAGAAGGTATAAAGAACCAATGTGGAAATACATCAGATTTAAAAGGTAATTTGTACCAGCGTCAACTAAAATGCTGAATGAGGCTTTGAAACAGTTGTGTATACTTAAGACGACCCTGTACCATTGTGTAATGTTGTGTCACTGTTGTGTCTGTGCTTGTCTCTGATGTTTCATATGTGGTTGCTGTAGGGGTGTAAGCCCAAGACAAATTTCCCTCGTATACAATAAAGTTTACCTTGACTGTACCTCTCATAACTTAATGCGCAGGGAAATTCTGACGGCGGCTCATTTTACTAAGCTTTCGGCCGCGGCAGCTCACTTTACCGCAGTGTTATTTCTGATCAGATGATGAAGGGTTTAATGCTGTGCTGTGTACATTTTCTTGCACTGTCTCTTTGTACATTTCCAAAAAAAGCCCTGACCTACGAGCTGCACTGTATGACAATCTTGATAATTTCCCCTTAGCCACCCCAGACCCAATATGGAATATATTTGGATAGTTTCATCTTATAGGACATGATGTGAATATGCACAACACACCGGTTGTCGGTACTCTTGTGAGCCTCTGGTTCCAGGCACAGGGTTCGAATCCCTGCGGTGTGAGCTTAATGTTGAACATTTTGTCCTATATATTTACATATAATGTCAGTTAGCAATCAATCAATTTATTTATTTGTAATACCTAAATTTGTAATTACGCTTCATTAAGCAGGAGGGCTTAATGAACG
>CM076985.1:32507109-32518979 GCA_039105355.1 Benthosema pterotum
CATTCTCTAGTTGTGTAGACCTGGGCTAATTAGGATGATGAATTTTAACTCTTGAGAGTGTAAAAATGAAACCAAATGGACCCGCAAGGGTCCATTTGGTTTCATTTTTACGTTCTCAAGAGTTACATCTGCAAAATTTACAATATATTTTTGGGGGGCAAGTGACCATGAGCTGAGGGCAAGTAGAACCTGACTTGCACTTGAAGTGCCTCTGAGACCTTAGTGTCAACCCCTGGGCCATTTGAAAATGGCCGGTCTACAGTAGTCTGCCATTTAGTGGTGTACTTACTTTTGGTGTCATCAGTTTAGACTGTGTTTTAGTTATTTTGAGTGGAAATGAAAATTATCCTTTTATCCAAGCTGTACAGTGATTACTTTGCATTGTATTAAAGTTTAATTTCATCATTGTTCCATTGTCCCATAAAATGACATATTTGAGAAATGGGAGGAGTTTACACACTTTTGTGAATACACCACTGTCAAACTATACGCGCACGCAACACACACACACACACACACACACACACACACACACACACACACACAACACACACACACACACACACACACACACACACACACACAACACACACACACACACACACACACACACACACACTTTTGCTGTTAAAGTACAACTGTGAGGTGCTTTACTGGAGTGTTTCCAACCACTACTCCACTACATTTCAGAGGCAAGTTTTGTACTTGTACTATAGATGTATTAATCTTCCAAAGATTAAGGATTGACAAAGTCTTTCAGGTTGAACCATTGAGATTTTATTCACAAGTTAACCAACATGGAGGAGTCAGGAGCAGCCCTCCTTGTCCATTCTCGCAGCCCCTCCCGAAACAAGCATTTTCCAACTTTCTTCTGAGGCAGTCTAGTCTTAACAGAGATGCCAGGTTTGCTCTAAAGATAAGGGCAACACGCAAATAAGCATAAATTTGCTGACAGAGTGGAGGAGTCCAGTCAGCTGTCAGTTGAGTTAGAATGAGTACATTGTTACTGTATAGTCCCTTAATGGCAAAGAAATACACAATAATGCACATATTTGTCATTCACACTAGTTCAGCCCTGTATGTTGGCCATTTGAAAATGGCCAGTGTAGTTTGCTATTTTAAAAAGAAATGTTTGCCATACTCCTTACATTTTCATTGCAGTAATGATACTGACCAGTTGAGGACGCTACAGTCACACAGAATGAACAATGTGAGGCCACTGTACAGTGGTATAGTTGGTTGATATGGTGCTACTGAGGCTTTGACAGTGTGAGCACTGTATCCTTCTTAAAGTATTCTTTGCATCAGGACAAAATCTAGTGATCTATGAATACTGATATTTAGAAGCGTATATGCTTTTAGATGGGGGAAAACATATTCAATGCAGGATTCACTGTTGAGAAAAGACAGATGGATGTCGCCTATTGTAGGCTAGAAGTAATAAATGCAGGGGGAACACTTTGATACATTTCAAAACATGAAACGGGATTGAGCACATTTGTGCTTTGAAGTATGAGCGAATGCTCTCTTGCCAAAAAATATTCCTTTATAGATATGAAAAGATAATGACAAACAAACAAACAAACAAAATATTTGAGTTACAAATGTTTGCTTTTTATTTAGACCTACATGTGTATTCAAAGATTTGCCCGATTGTTTTCCAAATCAGCAGATCTAGGATCTAAGAGCTTGTGCATCTGCTATTTTTAAATGATGGTTATAAAATGATGGTTAAAGCGTTTAAATGTCTAAAATGACGCACATTGCTTAATGGGCACATGAGCCATGTGCAAATCTTATAACCTATATTTGTTCAAGGAGAGCACTTTTAGCTAAATCTTTAGTTGTGTTGGAGGGTCCCTGGAACCAAATGTATGTTATTTTGGTGGTCCTTGACATAGAAAAACTTTGATCACCACTGACATCGAAACATAGGGTTTTAAAAAAACTGTCATGAGTTGAGAAGATATTTTGTATAATCTGGCCTCAGTCCTCATTTCCTAATTGGCTTATCCGCATGTTGACTTAGTTATTATCATGCATTTTGGTTGACATATCGTCTGTTGTTGTCCAGTGAAGTGGATATCATCTGTTTCAGCTTGACTTGTTGGCTTACATTACAAGTTATGCAGATTTCATATCCAGAAACAAAGAACTTGTGGCTGAGCAAATTGATAACTGACCTGACTGACTACAGTCAGTATAGTGACTGACTATACTATTGAACCAATGAAAAATACGTAGTAACAAATGCTTTGGACAAAACCTCTTAACACCATTTGACCCTCAAACTGTCTGCCTGTTCCATGGAAGTTAATTGACAATTTATGCAGTGATAAAGGTACAGCTTAGTACAGGTAGGAAAAGGTACAGATTAGTTAGTTAGATTCATTATGAAAAGAAACATGAGGAAGGCTTCAATACTGGAAGGTGTTTTATTTTATGTTCACCTGAAAAGGATTATTTTTAACAAATTGTGCTGTGTTCACAGACACACCAGTGGTTTTACATTCCTTCTTATCAAGAATTCCCCCTAGATTATTTTTGCTGCAGGTTCCCAGTTCAAATGTTTAAAATAATTTATGATTTTTTTGGGCAAACTTTTGGCGAACCTGCCAAATATTTTTTGGCAGGTTCCACAGTTCAATTATGAATTAATTTGGGGTTGGGGGTCACTATTGGCATGGACCACAGACAAGTGACAAATCAATACATCCTTTCGGCTCATCCAGTGGGAAGAGCAGGAAGCCACTGAAAGTAGAGTAGCGGTACTGATTGTCCCACAGTTGATCACCATGTGCCCAAGAGACCAACTTCACAGTGTCTCCGACCTCGAGCTCCAGAATCACTGCCTGGGTGGCGGTGTCACGGCCATTTTTGGGGCGCCAGATGCTGACTTGGCGGCAGCCGTTCTTGGCCAGATAGGCCCCCGAGTTGAACTGACATTGGCCAACCGTCTTGAAGATGAAATGGTACGCTCCCTTACACGGAGCAGTGAAGATGCCTGCAAGTCAGCAATATGGAATCATTAGGACTGTGATCGTTCTATGAATTGAGTGCATTAATGGACCACAATGGAAACAAGCCCTCTCCCCCTATATCATTTTAGCATAACCTTTCACTGTATGGTCAAATGGTTGTTACATTAATCACGTGTGTCTATTCTGCGCTTGTGATGGGATATCTCTAATGAGCTTGTAGATTTTCTATTTCAGTAGATGTGGGGTCTGTGGACCCCCAGGTGTCCTTGAGAAAGGCGTCCCTGCTGCATCTGTCTCTCAGCTAAGGGTCCTTGCTTCATTCATCACTATCAGCTAAAAACATCCAGAGCAGCCTATACCTCAGAGCACTATGCAACGTCTTCATTATGGAAGACAGAGACAGTGAGACAGTGTAGAAGGAAATAGGTTTGTGATTTCCCAACTCTCTGCACCCTTTGTTATTGGATATACTGGCAATAACATCAGATTATAAAGAGAATGCAATATTCTCTCCTATAAAGACCCATTTTCCGAGGCTCTCAGTTAGTACCTGTGCAAGCGTTGTAGGCGTTGCCATTGTTGAAGAAGACATTCTTGAACACAACAGTTTGCTCACTACATGCAGGTCCAATTTGCACGCAAGCATCATCTCCCAGCGATGCTGAAAAGGCCACTTTCTGACCGACTGAGGATGGAAAAGAAAGAGAGCAGGAAGAAAACATTACACTTTCACTTCGTGACATTTTGTCATTTCAAGCTTTGCTAATCTACGAATAAAATTAATCAATCAATCAATCAATCAATCAATCAATCAATTGCATTCATGTAATCCAAACAAATTTTCTATTTAGCTTAATTTATATAATGTGTTTGATTGTTGGTATAAATGCATCACTTTAACTTACTCTGTGTCTTTAGGTATTCCACCTCTTTCTTGAAGATGGTCAGCTCTGTGAACACATTGATAAATATCCAGTAAAAAGGCTTAATTCAATTATTTTCGTGAAGCCACAAGACTTGAGAACAGCTGCAAATGTTTCTGAATCATGACAGATTTCTACATGTTGCTGCTTCTCAAACTAAGGTCAGCGACGTTTCTGCCTTATGGCCTTCTTCAGGCCTGAATAAGGCCGTAAGGCCGTAACGTCGCTGACCTTTAAATACAGTAAATGCTCTTCAACCATCAAGTGGTGGTGTGCGGGTCAACAGAAAGTTTAAAACTATTGGTGATTAAACGCTAAGTGATGAAGATCCATTCCCATAAGCCACAGCTGAGCAACTGTGTTACTGTGTTAAAATGAAGGATCTTACCCTGACACATTGGTTCCTCAACATTCTAGAACTCTTGAATTGTAGTGAAGATCTGCTAATATTGTATTATTGAACACTGCCGTGGATTCTTATATCCATAAAGCCATTCAATCTAGTTATCTGGTTGACAGAGCTTACCTGCATTCTCCCTCTTCAGAGAGTCCACTGCAATCTCCAGCTGGGACACTCTGTACTCCAACGATTGCCCAAGAGGCGGGATTGTTGGTTTAAGTATTGTGCACACTGGCACCACTTCGCAGTCATCCAGGCGGAAGAGCAGGAAGCCACTGAAAGTAGAGTAGCGGTACTGATTGTCCCACAGTTGATCACCATGTGCCCAAGAGACCAAATTCACAGTGTCTCCGGCCTCGAGCTCCAGAATCACTGCCTGGGTGGCGGTGTCTCACGGCCATTTCCCTTGGGACGCCAGGTGCTGACTTGGCGGCAGCCGTTCTTGGCCAGATAGGCCCCCGAGTTGAACTGACATAGTCCAACCGTCTTGAAGATGAACTGGTACGCTCCCTTACACGGAGCAGTGAAGATGCCTGCAAGTCAGCAATATGGAATCATTAGTGCTGTGACTACCGTATGTCTTATGGATGAATTGAGCGCATTAATGGACCACAATGGAAACAAGCCCTCTCCCCCTGATCATTTTGTGCTATATTATTTTAGCATAACTTTTGACTGAACTTGTTACATTAACCTTGCATGTGTCACATGCCTCTATTCTTGGGTTTTTGTGAGAGATCTTACAAGCAAGTGAGCTTGTAGATTTTCTATTGATATCTATTTCAGTAGTGGGGTCCAGGGACCACCAGGTGTCCTTGAGGAAGGGGTCCCTGCTTCATCTCTGTCTTAGCTAAAAACAGCATGTACACTAGGTCTAATGGGCTTGCTACAGAAGCCCCTTTGGGACAAAACACTATGCAATGTCTTCATTATCATTTGAAAGACTGATTTGTAGAAGACAATAGGTTTGTGATTTTTCCAACTCTTTTCTACCCCAACCCAGAACCTCAGCTTAAGATAAGAAAATGGTTAATCTGGCATCTCCTATAAAGACCCGCTCTATGAGGCTCTCAGTACCTGTGCAAGCGTCGTAGGCGTTGCCCATGTTGATGACGACATTCTTGAACACGACGGTTTGCTCACTACATACAGGTCCAATTTGCACGCAAGAATCATCTCCCAGCGATGCTGAAAAGGCCACTTTCAGACCGACTGAGGACAGAAGAGAAAGAGACCAGGGAGAAAACATTATGCTTTCACTAACCCATGAATAAGATCAATCAATAAATCAATAGCATTCAAACAATCCACATTTTCCATTCGTTCTACTAATTCAAGTTGTATAAATGCATCACTTTAACTTACTCTCTTTCTTGAGGAATTCTACATCTGTCCTCAAGATGCTCAGCTCTGTGAACACATTAAGAAATATTCAGTAAAAAAGGCTTCATTCAACGCTTTTTGTTAAGCCATTAATACTAATAAGCTCTCTACAATTGTCTTCTGAAACATGACAGATTCATGAAAAAAAACGTACGTTCCTAGTACATGCCATTGCTTCTCATACTATTTCATGTCAAGGACTGCAAAAATGATGTACTTTTCTACTGGGCCTTACTGAAAATTTGTTGTTACATGCATGGAACAAATATTAATTTTATATATATATATATATATATATATATATTATATATATATATTATATATATATATATATATATATATATATATATATATATAATTAATAATCGTTTCATTTAAAATGAAGATTAAATACAAATAACTGTTGTCATGAGCCACAGTTTAGCAATAGAATTAACTCTGTTAACGTGACAACGCCCTGACACATTGCTTCGCTAACAGCAAAGATATTGTATTATTAAACACTGCATTGAGGATTGTCATCAATGAAGCCGCTCAATCTAGTTATCTGGTTGACAGAGCTTACCTATGTTCTCCCTCTTCAGAAAGTCCACTGCAATCTCCAGCTGGGACACTCTGTGCTCCAACAATTGCCCACCACTTGGACATACTGGAACTGGAGTGCACCCGTAGGTTGGTGTAGGTTCGCACATTTTGGCGTGACTGTGTGTCTATGACTGTCAGTTTTCTATGCACCTGCTGGCTAGAGCTGCTGACACTGACAAAGCTGGAGGCCTTTTTATAAGTGGAACCGGAGCTGTCATATGACAGCATGTTGACGTAGGCAGTTCCTTGGAAGTTGGAGGTGAAGTAATTTAGTTAGGAAGTTAGTAATTTTAGTTAGAAAACAGCTGCATGTCTGGGCTGATAATGTCACGGATAGGTTGCCCTAGGAAATGTGCAGTTCCTTTCTAATTGTCCGCTCCCTCATGTACAAGATACAGTATATTCGTTAAAATTATGTTTAATGAATGGTAAATTCTGGATTTATAGTGCCTTTAGGCACATTACATACATTTGCGCATTCACACACTGATGGTGGCGGAGACCGCGCAAGGCACAACAAGCACATCGGGAGCAATTTGGGAGACGGCGAAATCAAATTGCGACCACAACGTACGTTGTGAGTGTTGGCCAGCCATCGCGCCGTACATCGCAACAGGTGGTAAGACGGTCGCGGCCGTTATAAATTTGTCTCGTCACAACCGCTTTATAATGTTATGAAACGGTCGACTGTTTTGGCCATCGTTTGCGACTGTTTGCCAAATGGTCACGGACGTTGGCCAAAACGCCCGCGACCGTTCTCTACTAAACCCAACCCCAACCATAAACATAACTTCAGTAAAACCTATGCCTAAACCTAACCTTAACCCATTTAGGCCTGACCTAAGTTTTTTGAATGCTGTACAGGATCCAAATATGGATTCCCGTCCTTAATGGGTTTAATTCCCGGACATTATGAAAAACGGGTTGCAACGTACGTTGTGGTCGCAAAACAATTGTACAAAAGTTGAAGAATGACATAACATTTGTCGCAGCCGTTTTGTGATTTTCGTCATCAGTCGCGACCGTTGGGCACGTATGTATGTCGCGGCGTACGTCATGTACGTCAAATTGATTTCGACCCTGCTGCAACTTGGAGTTCGGTGTTTTGCCCAAAGACACTTTGACATGTAGGCAGGAGAAGCGGGGATTCTAACCGCCGACCCACAGATCATTGGGTAACACTTTACAATAACGACCCGTTATAAAGCATTTATAAACATGTATAAGCAGTTTGTAGATGATTAATAAACATGAATAGACTGTTTATTAACATGCATAAATGTTTAACTAAACATTTATAACTGTATTTATAGCTAATTTATAGGTTACTAGTAAAATATGAGTAAGTAGTAAATTACTCATGAATAAGCCATTTATATACATGTTTATTTGTTCATAAATAATTTGTAACTAAAGCTATAAAGTATTTACAAAATATTTGTGGATGAAGAAATAATAATTTATAAGCCATTCATATACGTTCATGAATAGTTTAAAAAATTATAGTACCCACATAGAGCATTTAAACCTTGATATTAGTAAATGTTTACTAAAATGCTTAACTAAACATTTATAACTATATTTAAAGCTCATTTATAAGTTATTAGTAAATTATGGGTAAGTAGTAAACTACTCATGAATAAGCCATTCATATGCATGCGCAATTGTTAATAAATAATTTGATACTACAATTGTAAATAATTTGTAGCTATTTGTAAAATATGTACAATCTATTAGTGGATAAAGAACTAATACTTTATAAACTATCCATGTATCTTGGTAAATTATTAAGACATGTATGCCAACATGGTAGAAACATTTAAGAATAGTTAAACATTGACATTAGTAAACGTTTATTAAAACATTTGTAACTACGGCTAAAAAACATTTATTCAAGATTAGTAAGTGCTAAACTATTAATGGATAAGCCATTTGTAAACATTTTTAAATTATTATTGAAAAATGTATAACCTTTATATATGTAACCGGTCGAGTGTATATAGTGTTTGGATGCATACAAGTTTTGTTTTCATGTTTACTGTTTGAGAAAAGAAAAGAAAAAAAGCGAAATGTTCCTTTAATTGGAAATGTTTTATTTTCCCTGTTTATTGTAAAGGGTTCCTTTAACTTACTTGTAGGAAGTGTGTGTGTGTGTGTGTGTGTGTGTGTGTGTGTGTGTGTGTGTGTGTGTGTGTGTGTGTGTGTGTGTGTGTGTGTGTGTGTGTGTGTGTGTGCGTGCGTGTATGGGTTGTTGAGTGGGTGGATTGGGCACAGGTGAGGGCCATTGGAGTAATTAGGAGAGAGAGAGCGCAGAGGAGAGATCAACACGGAGGGACAGAGTGAAGAGAGGAGAAATGTGAGAAGAGAATGTAACACACGTTGTTTTCTGAAGTTTTAACCAGATTAGTGAAAAAGTAATCTGCAGATTTGAGTTACTAGTGTTGGACTGGTGAATGGACAGTGATTTCGGCGAGGAGTTACAAGGACATTATCCAGTATCACTGTGACTGCATGGTATGCTGTTAGAAGCTAGTTGGCTAAGCTAGTGAGACAGTGTATCATGATAGTGGGAGGAGGTAGCCTGTTCAGCTAAAACAGTCAACTCCTGAGCTACCAAACCTCCTGAAGAGGACGTCGTCTGCAGCAAGACATCCCAGATAGCGGGTTGAGCTACCAGGCAACGCTCTAACCTTCCTCTGGCAACGTGGGACCTGCCCCTCATCTCTTCTAAAATACTCTGCCCAAGTTAGGCCCTGGCTTCCCCATTCACCTGCATGGTGTAGGCCGCAAATGCACCAGGGGCACACACAATAACAGTGCTCTCACCACCACTCTCCTGAACTGTAGGTTTGACCATTGACTCGCAAGGAGTGAAGATTTTAGTTTTGGACTTTTAGGGCATCAGGCCTGCAACGGGGGGTTTCTGAGTACTCATACTTTTTTGTATTTTTATTTTATTTTGAAATGCCGGCTTAGATAGGATCTAAGGTAAAAGGTATTTTCTTGTATTTACTGTAAAGTGCTTTAAAGTACATTGAGTGCTAATAAGTCTATTTTTACTGTACCAGTGATAACTTTCATTCAACTTTTTTATTTTATTTTATCGTGAATTCATATTTTTAAGTAAAACTATAAAAGACATCTCATTGTTTTTCCTGTTTGCTTAAATACGGATTTCATAGTAGGGTGAATATTTCTTAATAAGCTAACAAGGTTTTGAGCTAAAAAGGTTAAAACTAGTGCTTTCCGAGTAATAAGTTCTTAAGGGAACTCAAGTCATATTAAAGTTTGAAACTGCTAAGTACTTTTAATTTGAAAGAACTTAGGGGCCCTGCCTAGTAAGAGGTAAAAGGGGCTACATATAGAAACATTACTTCGACCTGAAGGTCCCTCTAATGAAAATAAATGTACCTTAATTTGTAGGAATTAAGTACTTGAATGAATGCTTGTTCATGTGTCCTCCATGTTTTACTACGTTTGTAAAACATTCGTGAAACATCTATTAATCATCGGTAGATGTTATCAAGAGCCCTGAAGTAAAGTGAGGACAATTCATTATTTACAACTGTCTATTCAAAATGAACAAACATGAGTGTCATGTTATTATACATTCACAACTAATGAATTGTCCTCACTTTACTTCAGGGCTCTTGATAACATCTACCAATGTTTAACGAACATGAAGACCACATTAGTATATGCTTTGTAAAACATTCATCTACATCTATAAATCATAATCAAGTGCCCTAATGTAAAGTGACGACTATTCATTATTTACAACTGTCTATTCAACATGAACAAACATGAGTGTCATGTTATCATACAGTCATAACTAATGAATTGTCCTCACTTTACTTCAGGGCTCTTGATAACATCTACCAATGTTTAACGAACATGAAGACCACATTAGTATATGCTTTGTAAAACATTCATATACATCTATAAATCATAATCAAGTGCCCTAATGTAAAGTGACGACTATTCATTATTTACAACTGTCTATTCAACATGAACAAACATGAGTGTCACGTTATCATACAGTCATAACTAATGAATTGTCCTCACTTTACTTCAGGGCTCTTGATAACATCTACCAATGATTAATAGATGTTTCACGAATGTTTTACAAACGTAGTAAAACATGGAGGACACATGAACAAGCATTCATTCAAGTACTTAATTCCTACAAATTAAAGTACATTTATTTTCATTAGAGGGACCTTCAGGTCGAAGTAATGTTTCTATATAAAGGTTATACATAGGTTATACATTTTTCAATAATAATTTAAAAATGTTTACAAATGGCTTATCCATTAATAGTTTAGCACTTACTAATGTTTGTATGGATTTCCTATGGAAATGTTGTTTGTATGTGGTACAGTAGTGCGCTCTAGAGGGGACAGAATGTATCACAACAGTTATTCACCTTGCGCTATATTACGTTTATTTACCTGTTGCATCATCTAGTTTGTAATTGCATTATTTATGTGGGATGTAACTATGTATATGTGCATAGGTAATTCTATTGTGATCATAGTATAGAGTATTTAAGATCTAGCTATCAGGATTCATTTGTAAATGTGTAATAAGGATTGGAATGTGCAGTACAGACTTGGATGTGCGCATGCGCAAAGACCCGACTGTTGTTCAGTGTCTGTAGTAGTTGTTCAGTACTGGAGTTGCTGTTGACTTCGATGGTCTGTCGGTATGTACACAAAGTGCAAAGTTATTAATATGCTGTGAAACATCCTTATTGTGCACATTGTTATATATCCCTTTTGTCATTCGTATTCTGTTATTGATTGCAGATTTTGTATTTTCTTTTCCTTTGCAGTAAAATTACCTGCTACTACTACTACTGCTGCTGTTACTCCACTACAATAGGCTACCGTGTGTGCTACAATGGCGAAGGCTAGTCGTTCTTTGTTAGCTTGTATCGTGCGGACTGGCCTAGTATAGAGAGTATAGGTTAGTGTGTGTATGTACGTGTATGAGTGTGATTTTATATAAACGATAAAAACCCATTTCCGTTGTCGTGTGATTGCTTATTGTTTTGCTGAAGCTGAGTAATTTGCACAGAGTACGAAGTTAACAGTAAACCCTTTCAGAGGGAAATCATTTGGTAAAATTCTAATCAAGTGATATCTGAACAATATGGAATAAATGATTTTTAGCCGTAGTTACAAATGTTATAATAAACGTTTACTAATGTCAATGTTTAACTATTCTTAAATGTTCTACCATGTTGGCATACATGTCTTAATAATTTACCAAGATACATGGATAGTTTATAAAGTATTAGTTCTTTATCCACTAATAGATTGTACATATTTTACAACTTAGCTACAAATTGTTTACAATTGTAGTTTCAAATTATTTATTAACAATTGCGCATGTATATAAATGGCTTATTCATGAGTAGTTTACTACTTACCCATAATTTACTAATAACTTATAAATGAGCTTTAAATATAGTTATAAATGTTTAGTTAAGCATTTTAGTAAACATTTACTAATATCAAGGTTTAAATGCTCTTAAATGCTCTATGTGGGTACTATAATTTTTTAAATTGTAAAGTGTTACCGATCATTGGATGT
>CM076985.1:32519479-32606979 GCA_039105355.1 Benthosema pterotum
AAACCATGGGCTATAGCGGCTTTTTTGAGCGTTTTTGAAAAAATGTCGAAATCGAAGAAAAACCATGGGCTATAGTACACGGTCTCGGACGCCATACTATAGTATGCTGTTTTCTGTCGTTTTTGAGCGTTTTTGAAAAAATGTCGAAATCGAAGAAAAACCATGGGCTATAGTACACGGTCTCGGAGCGTTTTTGAGCGTTTTGAAAAAATGTCGAAATCGAAGAAAAACCATGGGCTATAGTAGGCTACACGGTCTCGGACGCCATACTATAGTACTCTGTTTTTTGTCGTTTTGAGCGTTTTTGAAAAAATGTCGAAATCGAAGAAAAACCATGGGCTATAGTACACGGTCTCGGAGCGTTTTTTAACGTTTTGGAAAAATGTCGAAATCGAAAAAAAACCATGGGCTATAGTACACGGTCTCGGAGCGTTTTTGAGCGTTTTGAAAAAATGTCGAAATCGAAGAAAAACCATGGGCTATAGTACAAGGTCTCGGACGCCATACTATAGTATGGTGTTTTTCGTCGTTTTTGAAAAAATGTCGAAATCGAAGAAAAACCATGGGCTATAGTACACGGTCTCGGAGCGTTTTTGAGCGTTTTGAAAAAATGTCGAAATCGAAGAAAAACCATGGGCTATAGTACACGGTCTCGGACGCCATACTATAGTATGGTGTTTTTCGTAGTTTTTGAGCGTTTTTGAAAAAATGTCGAAATCGAAGAAAAACCATGGGCTATAGTACACGGTCTCGGAGCGTTTTGAAAAAATGTCGAAATCGAAGAAAAACCATGGGCTATAGTACACGGTCTCGGACGCCTTGCTATAGTATGGCGTTTTTTGTCGTTTTTGAGCGTTTTTGAAAAAATGTCGAAATCGAAGAAAAAACATGGGCTATAGTACACGGTCTCGGACGCCATACTATAGTATGGTGTTTTTCGTTGTTTTTGAAAAAATGTCGAAATCGAAGAAAAACCATGGGCTATAGTACACGGTCTCTGAGCGTTTTTGAGCGTTTTGAAAAAATGTCGAAATCGAAGAAAAACCATGGGCTATAGTACACGGTCTCGGAGCGTTTTTGAGCGTTTTGAAAAATTGTCAAAATTGAAGAAAAACCATGGGCTATAATACACGGTCTCGGACGCCATAATATAGTATGGTGTTTTTTGTCGTTTTTGAGCGTTTTTGAAAAAATGTTTAAATCGAAAAAAAACATGGGCTATAGTACACGGTCTCGGAGCGTTTTTGAGCGTTTTGAAAAAATGTCGAAATTGAAGAAAAACCATGGGCTTGCGTTTTTTTTCTCGAAAATTCGACATTTTTTCGAAAATGCTCAAAAATGCTCAAAACGGTTAAAAACGGCATGCTGAGCAAGACTGTAATGCTATACCCTTGCGCTTTTGCCAGATTTTGTCATTTTTCGAAAATCTTCAAAATGATGAAAAAACGTAAGGCTATACCCTTGCGTTTTTTTTCTCGAAATTTCGACATTTTTTCAAAAATGCTCAAAAATGCTCAAAACGGTGAAAAACGGCATGCTGAGCAAGGCTGTAATGCTATACCCTTGCGCTTTTGCCAGATTTTGTCATTTTTCGAAAATCCTCAAAATGATGAAAAAACGTAAGGCTATAGCCTTGCGTTTTTTTTCTCGAAATTTCGACATTTTTTCCGAAAATGCTCAAAAATGCTCAAAACGGTGAAAAACGGCATGCTGAGCAAGACTGTAATGCTACACCCTTACGCTTTTGCCAGATTTTGTCATTTTTCGAAAATCTTCAAAATGATGAAAAAACGTAAGGCTATAGCCTTGCGTTTTTTTTTTCTCGAAATTTCGACATTTTCCAGAAAATGCTCAAAAATGCTCAAAATGGTAAAAACGGCATGCTGAGCAAGACTGTAATGCTATACTCTTGCGCTTTTGCCAGATTTTGTCATTTTTTGAAAATCTTCAAAATGATGAAAAAACGTAAGGCTATAGTCTTGGGGGTTTTTTTCTCGAACTTTCGACATTTTTTCGAAAATGCTCTGCTGATGAAAAACGGCATGCTATGCAAGTCCGTAAGGCTATAGCCTTGCGTTTTTGCCAGATTTCGTCATTTTTTGTCATTTTTCGAAAAACCTCAAAACTATGGAAAACCGTAAGGCTATAGCCCTGCGGTTTTTCATCATTTTGAGCATTTTTCGAAAATGCTCAAAATAATGAAAATCGGCATGCTGTGAAAGACCGTGAGGCTATAGCCTTGCGTTTTTGGCAGATTTTGTCATTTTTTGTAATTTTTCAAAAAACCTCTAAACGATGAAAAACCGTAAGGCTATAGTCTTGCGTTTTTTTTCGAAATTGACATTTTTCGAAAATGCTCAAAATGATGAAAAACGGCATGCTGTGAAAGACCGTGAGGCTATAGCCTTGCATTTTTGGCAGATTTCGTCATTTTTTGTCATTTTTCGAAAAACCTCAAAACGATGAAAAACCGTAAGGCTATAGCCTTGCGATTTTTCAAAATTTCGACATTTTTCGAAAATGCTCAAAAATGCTCAAAATGATGAAAAACGGCATGCTGTGAA
This sequence comes from Benthosema pterotum, assembly GCA_039105355.1. Classification (NCBI taxonomy): domain Eukaryota; kingdom Metazoa; phylum Chordata; class Actinopteri; order Myctophiformes; family Myctophidae; genus Benthosema; species Benthosema pterotum. The sequence continues at coordinate 32,522,044 of CM076985.1, forward strand.
AGACCGTAAGGCTATAGCCTTGCATTTTTGCCAGGTTTCATCTTTTTTCGAAAATCTTCAAAAATTAGTGAGCATTTCGGTCGTGACAACTTCATCTAGCCAGGTACTCAACATTTTACCATGATGAAAATGATGTCTATGTCACTTCATGGTGAAAAGTGTAGGGGTGTGGCTAAAACCTGGCTCCAGCTATGGATTAGAACATGTTGTGTCTCGGTAGTGACATGAAAACATAGGACAGCTTTTTTACAGAAAGTTTTTTAATTTAAAAGTTTCAGCTTTCCTTTAAGGCAAATCATTATGATTCATCTTAAAACATAATTAAATAAAACTAAAATCATTTAGAGAGTGTTTTCATGTCTTGAAATTTAGAAGTTAGAGTTTGGGACAGCCACCTCCCAATAAAACATGAAAAATGTCATGTCTGAAACCATTAACTATGTTGTTTTAGGTGATAATCATCCTTGTTTAAAATCCTCAAAAATGAAAAACGTCACATCTGAAACCATGAACTACCGGTATGTTGTTTTAGGTGAAAATCATCTTTGTTTAAAATCCTCAAAAATGAAAAATGACACATCCAAAACCATGAACTAAAGTATGTTGTTTTAGGTGATATCCGAAACCATGTAGTGGTTCATCATTACTCGCGTTTCAGTCAGATAATATTTATTTAACCAATATTTATTACACACTTCGAATACAATTGTAGTTCATTGAGCTGGTGCTGGAAAGCTGAGACTACACGCAAATGTCCAATAATAAAGGTAGCCAAAAAGCAGCCACAAGAAAATAACCCAATTATCACTGCCCATCCTGCACAATAAGACTATTTTTAAAAAAATTAAAGGAGAATTCCACACCAAAACACATTAAGCAGCAATCTACCTTGATCCCTGTGACATTATATAGTGTATTTGATTTTTGTCATAGATGCCCCCTGCTCTACATGTTACCCCTGAGGTCCCCCTCCCACAGTTTGCATTGCCTGTTCCTTCAAGTGCTGTGGATGATATAAAACATTTGAAGAGATGAGTGATGCTGTTTAATTCACAACCACCATCTAGCGCCTCTGCTGGAGAACATATCATTGCTCCCACAGGAGTCCATGACACGCCCCCGTGCACCATCCTCTTTTCTTTAAAGGACCTGTGAGGGCCCATTTGGTTTCTTTTTACGCTCAACATTTACATATCTAAGGGTCCATTTGGTTACCCACTGTCCATCATTTAGCTGGGGACGACCTGTAATCCTCTCAAGGGCCACTGTGGTCCAGGACCACCGTTTGAAAACTGCTCTAGAGCACAGCATGAAACCCCTCAAGTATCCATCTGAACCAACACTGTAAGCTACATCAGATCACCCAGTATGCGACAGTCCCTTACCAACTAGACTGGTAACTGAATCTGGTGGTTATCATTTATGCAATACAATGAACCAACGAGACCATGCAAATGCAACAGGGCACTGCAGGGAATTGAACCCCGTTCCGGTAAACCAGAAGCCCCACACCAGCGCCATAGTTTGTTTGGTTGTAATTTGTCCATCTAGTGATCCATCATTTAGCTGGGGACCACCTGGAATCCTCTCAGGGAAAACCGCTGCCTTTGTGCACAGCAGGAAACTTATTTAGCTGAACCAACTCTACATGCCAAGTCTCATTTTAGACTAGCCAGTATGCTACAGTCCCTTACTAAAACAGACTTTGCAAACTGAATCTGTAATATTCTGTATGCGACACAATTTGCCTAAAATAACGACCATGCAAATACAACACATTGAGCAGGGCACTGCAGGGAATTGAACCCCGTTCCGGTAAAACCAGAAGTCCCACACCAGCGCCATAGTTTGCTTTGTTGTAATTTACAGGTTAAAAATCCAAATAGATTGACATTTCAACCACCCCGACAACAAAACATTAATAAAGTGACTACACAATTTACATTGTTTCAACTTAAATTTTATTAATATATGAATAGCAATTTTTACGTCGTCTATACATCCAAAACATATGACTCACAACACAAACTTAGGTGGACTACTCAGACATTAACCAAGAAAATATATTTTATTCTTTTGTGCTCATAAAGTGCTACAAAGTGCAACAAGTGAAATGTGCAGCAGCAAACGTTTGGGTCATAGGCCCATCACCAATGCCTTGATGACGTTTTAGATGCGAATGACATACATAAATCTACTCGCACATTTTAAGACCCATCTCATCAACCTACATCACATACCTAACCCTAACCTAACCGTGTGTGTATTATGTGATGCAGGTCGACATGATGGATCCTTAGACAAAATGTGAAATGATACGAGGCACGAGCACACATCAAATACCGGGCCTGTGTTCATATGTGATGTGGGCTTGTGAGGTGAAACTTTACTCGCAAATTAGAGCTGATGATAAATCATCAACAAGGGTCTTGACCTAGATGTTTGCTGCTGCACTTTTCACTTTAAACACTTTATGAACAAACAAAATAGATTTCCTTGGTCTGCGCCCAAGCAGTTGGCCTTAGTGTTTTTGTGGAGACATTAGTATCTCACACACACACACACACACACACACACACACACACACACACACACACACACACACACACACACACACACACACACACACACACACACACACACACACACACACACACACACACACACACACACACACACACCTCAATATCAGCCATTAAACCCAACACTAACAAAGGAATCAAATGACACAGCCATCATTTGCTTCCTCTGTTCGTTTGCCAGAAGGAGCGTATGCAGTCACCCACGTTGGCATTGCTGGCTTAGCCATCACATTGCCGTGGTGCCAGAAGGATTGACACCTACCATGGCAGTTCAGCATTGCGCTGTGCTTGTGGTTAGGGATTGGTTAAGGCAAGAGTTTGGGTTGCCGGATAACACCATTGGCGGCTCTGGCTTTTCCTTGGCAGCCGTCACTGCCGGCTCGCTTCTACTTTGCACAAACTTATACACATTGTGAAGCAGGCTACATGCTACCATAATGATAACAGACAAATCACATAGCCTCCGCATCACCTCTGTACACAGTAGTGTACTACACAGGTGGTGTGGAGGTAGACTAGTGGACTAGTGAAGGACTAGGGCAAAGGATAGGACAGAAGGAAAGGAAGAAAATACTTACAAAAATAAAAATGCGATCAAAGACTCCGACAACAAAAAAATAGATAACTTTATTAAAAGCAAATAGAAAATGGAAAGGAAACCTGACACTAGAACAGAGCGTAACCACTTTTTTAACTGAAAAATACTGTATTAGATCTAGATCACAGAGTGCCATGCCATTATTTAATATAATTTACATATGGCCCCATAGTGGCATGTGACATGGACTGGCATTGTACATGGTGAGAATGACAACCTACGGTATGGTAGCATGTAGCTCACTTACAGAAGCATCAACAGATTCACTAACCTTTCACTGCTAACGGCAACCAGCAGTGGAATTATTACTTACCCTTACAGCCAACAGAACACAGCAGTGGAATCACTAGTTCAGCTTCATAGCCAACAGCACCCAGCAGTGGAATCACTGGTTTGCCTTCACAGCCAGCAGCAGCCAGCAGTAACAGCAGCATAGAGTCTGTACATCTGGTCAGCTTCACGTTCTGAAACAGGAAGAAAGACACATTTTAGTTTGGCCTACAGGATCACATTTTGGAAGTCATAGCATAATCTAACAGGGCTGTGTCACCATTATTTGATTTTATTAAAATTGTGAAGGAATCAACCCATTAAAAAGGGAGAGTCCATTGTTTTAAGTTAAGCTGTATGAATTACAAGCCATTAATATAATGAGATGTCAACGGCATTAGTTGACGTCCAGAGGTCACTGGGGCCACGCAGTAAAAGTAAAGGAAACCAGAACACCAACGTCATTTGTATTGTTGACGTATTTCTAAGATATACTCAAAAATATAAGCACAACACTTGTTTTTTCTCCCATTGAGATGGACATAAGATCTAAAATTAATTCGCTTTTATATAAATGAAAAATAAAAATCTGGCTCGGTTTTCACATGGGGTCTGTCAAACAGATCCTGTTACATGGAACTTTAAGTGTTTGAGCAGAATCCAACAGGCTTCATGAGTCGCATATAAAAAGTGAACATGGCAACATCATGGCAGGAAGCTTTTGAGGTCCAAAATGAACAAGGAAGTGCAGCTGTGTAAGTAAAGCTTGAATTAACCGCTTTCTGTCTGCAAATTATTTGTTTGATCAAACTCTACCTAAGTCCGGAGCTACTTTCTGTCTAAATAAGAGTGCTGCACTTTTGAGGCAGTTGTTTGTATTAACAGGTCAGGATGGTGGCGTCATGTCCATGTCCTCCCAGCAACATGTTCCCTCAAGGGTTAGGCATAGTTTTACAGACGATAAGGTTAGGCATAGCGAGGGAACATAATGGATTGCATTTTTATAGCGCTTTTCCAAGTGCTCAAAGCGCTTTACAATGGTCCATTCATTCATACATTGGGAAGTAGAGGGGCGAACAGTCGACGCCAGCGTCCCCACTTCCCACATTCACACACCAATGGTGGCCAGCTCACACTGACCAACTCATTGGAGGCAATTTGGGGTTCAGTGTCTTGCCCAAGGACACTTCGACACATAGACAGGAGAAGCCGGGATTCGAACCGCCGACCCACGGGTCATTGGACGACCTGCTCTACCTCCTGAGCCACAGCCGCCCCACATAGACACTGTCCCAGGCTGGTGCCTCCTGCATTATGTGCAAATTCTAAATATGTGGTACACAAGGACATTCAGTGACCAATGATGACTGAGCGCTTCCAAACTCCAGTACTCACCTGCAGACAATTTATTAAGAGAGCTCATAACATGTCTACAGTGGATTTTTTTTTTTTTTTTACAAACTTTGCAGATAGAGTATAATTCAACCTTTCCATACAGTTGCAATGTTTGTGAGTTTAACGTTGCATATTACAAGCAGATTGAAGATGTTTTTTTTTGTCTTTGGGAGTCAAGGGAGGGTATTGCAACTCTAGATTCATCCCATTATAAAAGAGTTGCATTGCAGCGGCATTGTAATATATTATAATGGCGACACAGCCCTATAGTTCTCTACTACAGGTAGATTTAATGCAGGTACGTACCGTGGGGGCCCTTGTGCCGGTATGAACAGTTCTGCATCGCATCTCAGACAGAACGTTTGTTGTCACTGTAAGGTTTCAGCTCAGCCGAGTAGACACTCCATTACACCAGCTGTCTCCTGAAGACACCATCCAAGGTCACATGATCAACCTGTAAGAAATACAAAAGACAATACATTACTCTAATTGTATATCTTGTAGAATATAAAGTTGTTGAATATGGAAACTCAAGTGTTCAACATCTACATTATATAATCTGGCCAATGAGTTCAGAAACCTAACCGCGAGAATAATTTTCTCTACCACTTTGTTTAATACCAATTTGTATTGCCCCTTACATTTTAATCATCCATTAGCCACCTTTACAACAAGATATGGATTGTCGAGATCAGACATTCCTGGAATCAGTAACGCCATTCTAGGAATGAGTAGCACCAACATTAGCTTTAGCTATTGAAAGCATTAACTTTAGCTACTCAAAGATTTAGAATTAGCAATTGAAAAATGGCCTACAAGATTGTAGCACGCCCACCATTTTTGAAAAAAAAAAAAAAAATGTATCATCCACCAATCAGTTTAAAAGCATGTGTTAAAGATCTTCACTTAACTGTTAGAAGCAGAAAATGTAACCAAATGCTGCATTTGGTTACATTTAAGAGAATAAATAAATTGTTTAACATTTGATTCACTAAATTTGCATAAAGCCCATGTGTACAATTTGCCCATTAATGGTACCACTATGGTCCTTGAAATTAAACAGGCTGAGAATCACCATCAGAACCGCCAAAAAAATCTCTTATGGGGGTCCATGGCGTATATTTTTCAAATGTTCTTTGACATGAAAAGGTTTGAGGACTGCCATAATGCACGTTGGTGGTGTAATGAGCACATACACACACAGGGCGCCGCTGTTGTACCATAAACCGCCTCTGACAGACAAGCGCACAGTGGAGTAGGAACTGGAACCCATAGTATAATAAAATACAGAGAACTGACTCGAGCGATAGCCCCGCCCCCTTGCCGTTCATTTCAATACAAGTTGCTCATTGGCGCTTGAAGCACCCGGAAGACCGCCGAAGTGCGCCTATTTCCGCATTTGGACACCAAAATTTGGTGTCCAAATGCGGAAGTATTTCTCCATGAACGCGCCCGACGCAAGGGATTATGGGAACCATGAACGAGCGCCGTCGCGCACGAGCAAAGGAAAAAAAACCATCAAAAAGCATCAAAAACAAGCTTGTGGGTTTGCATTGAGCTTATTATCTGTCATATAATACATCCGTTAGGTTTTGAGAGGTAGTATATGACGTGAGGACCGCTGGTTTATTCAGAAAACAACTTAAATACAAACTGCCCTGTCCGCGTGCACAAAGCAAACGAGCGTGCATGCTCTCGGGGCGTTCGTGCATGAATTCCACCCGCCTGCAGTACCAAACTTGGCCACCAGCGAGGCAGCTTCAAGCCTGGACCCACTATCTGGGGCCGTGACTGGAACCCATACTATAATCCAGCAAATGTCTGTCTGTCCGTCCGTCCGTCCGTCCGTCCGTCTGAATGAATGAATGAATGAATGAATGAATGAATGAATGAATGAATGAATGAATGAATGAATGAATGTCTGAAACACAAATAACTCCGCGATGGCACCACCAATCGCTGTAAGTTTTCACACAGCCGTTCACCATAATATAATGAAAAGAGTGACGAAGCCCTTTTGCCAAATTAACACACCATTGATTTATAATGAATTTATTTGTGCGTGTAAATTTCCCCATTAGGTTTATATGGGAAAGTCCGACGGGCCCCCTAACGTTAAACAAATCACAGGCCACCTCTATCGCTGTTCCCCCACTGCCCTATATCCACTGCTACACCAGCACCGGAACAAATGGTGACCCATACAATTTTGCCATCGCTATACTGTGGCATGCGCAGTGCACACGGGCCACCCTTATTACTCATGTTATCCACACTGCAACAGCTTTCGCTAAACGTTGGCACAATATCGTTGCATCTCTATATGTATTCATAGTTTCGATTCAACGAATGGCACGGCATCCATTATGCTTGGCTCAGGCTGCGGGCTGGAAGTTAATTCACCCGCTTTATCCACACTGAATATAGCCTACTTCTGATACACTTTTCTCGCCGCTGTGTTGGAGGAGCAGCAGGATGGAGGCAATGGATTTACGCTATGAAGGAGCGACAGACACCCCCACTTTATGTACAGATCCAGGCTCTTCTTGGGAACTGTCCGAACTGAACATATTGTTCGAACTGGAAGATATTAGTTTGTTTTCGCCGTCACTTTTTACTCGCACGTGTGACAAGAGAACAAAAACAATGTTCAACTTCGCTCCACCGCCACCCCTGCTGCTTACTTCGGCTTCCTCGCGACGCACAGACCGCGGTGATTTATCTTTGATATAAAAATAGATTACTGTACAACACATTAAAAGGTACCCAGAAAGCATCAGGACGCCTTAGGGCAGGGGAGCCCAACCAGTAGATCGGGATCTACCGGTAGATCTCGGCCTGATCTCAAGTAGATCTCGGGAGATGTGGGGGGGGAAGAAAAAAAAGGCGGTGGATAAGAAAATGCAATGGCAGTGTTTGTCCATGTCTGTTGTACTTATGTTGTACTGTTGTAGGCCTATTTATGACAAGTCTGTTGTACTTTATGCTTATATGGACATAAAGTAAAGTGGTAAAACAAAGTAGTGTTGTGTTGTTGTGAAGTTACTGCAGGCTGGCAACGATGCGTGTGGTTTGAAATGTTGATATTGGACTGGTAGATCCCGGAGGGGTTGGCTGCTGAAAAGTAGATCTTGGGTCAAAAAAGGTTGGGCACCCCTGTTCTATAGAAACATTTTAGCACCACAGACAGCTCCCGGTGCTTTTCTATAGAAACACTTCAGCACCACAGACAGCTCCCTGTGCTGTTCTATGTTCTATAGAAACATTTCAGCACCACAGACAGCTCCCTGCGCTGTTCTATGTTATATAAAAACACTTCAGCACCACAGACAGCTCCCTGTGCTGTTCTATGTTCTATAGAAACATTTCAGCACCACAGACAGCTCCCTGTGCTGTTCTATGTTATATAGAAGCTCCCTGTGCTGTTCTATGTTATATAGAAACACTTCAGCACCACAGACAGCTCCCTGTGCTGTTCTATGTTCTATAGAAACATTTCAGCACCACAGACAGCTCCCTGTGCTCTTCTATGTTATAGGGACTGTTCCATTTGGTGGTCCCTGGAAACACAAGCCCACAGCGTGCGACACTTTGATATGGTTGGGCTACTGATTTTGTGTGTGTGTGTGTGTGTGTGTGTGTGTGTGTGTGTGTGTGTGTGTGTGTGTGTGTGTGTGTGTGTGTGTGTGTGTGTGTGTGTGTGTGTGTGTCCACTTTCTAAACCAGTGGTTTCATGATGTTCACACAAACACCTACTTAAATGCAACAAAAATTATCACCAGTTAACTGCACCTTGCTTTGCTATCACTGCTTCCCCTTTTCCCATGATCAAGTATCCACAACTACAGCAGTACTCCATCAAAATACTTACATTATTGTTATTGATATTAAATCACATTAACCACACTGTAGAGATCATATGGTGTTCATATATTCACAACGGTCCTAGGTCCTAGTAATACTAATATTGAAGTTGTTAGTTCAAACCCTGCTTTAAGGTTTTTACTTTCAAGACCAATTTAAACCAAATCGACCCCTCATTATTACACGATATTTCTAACATGAACCCCTAAGTAGGTTTGAATGGGGTTTCTAGATGTAGGAATATAGGACTACAAAAGTAGTGTAGCAGTGGCTACAGCCAAATCTGCCCTCCACCTTCAGCTAGTGAAAGCTCTGCCTTTCTCTCGCACGACTACGTTTAAAGTAACTAGATTTTGGGATTTCTATGACTATGAGGTTGAAGGGAGAGGTGGCGAGTAAACACATCTACCCCATCTACCCCAATGAATAAAATATGTTTTTTGGCATATAAATAAAAGTCAAAAGTGTATTATTTATCTTGCCTTTTTGTAGGAAGTGTTATGAGTGGTCATGTGATTGTCACATTAAGCAAATGTAAATAGAACTATAAATAACATAAATAAACACAATACTGCAATATTAATAATGTACAAACAAGGTTGATATTACCAGATTATATAGATCCTCCAATCCATTACTATTAAGTATTATTATGAAGCAGGAAAATATGCTAAATATAATCTGCCAAATATAAAATATCAGGGTGGCATTACTAAAAAATAATAATTTGTGTGCATGCAGAAATACCAGTCCTAATTAGGTCTCCACCGGCTCAGGCTCAGGTCATGTCACACGGTGAAGGCAACCCAGTGAGGGTGACGTAACAGTCACTGGTGGTGACCAGGATTTTTATAGTTAACCAAAACTAACTAAAAAGCGATAACTACAATAAAAAAAAAACATATCCGTTAACTGAAACTAAATAAAAACTATGAAAAAAAAAAAACTATAACTACACTATAACTGCATTGTGTGTTCACAAAATTAACTAAACTAACTGAAATCAGACTCAAAATACCCTTAGTTATTGTTTTTTTTTTATCAATATGTATATGCCTTTCAGACATTTGTAATATAAACTTTTTATAAACCTTTTACAGCAGTTTTCTGCGTCATACAATACCACACGGCAGCTTGTAGCACCGATTTACATCGCAGACCATTCATCTAGTTGTGACATTGAGGGGCCAGAAAACAGGCTGGTCACATGGTTTATGTACTGTGCAAGCCTGTAGACTCTGATTATCCCTATTTGTTGTCCCTATCTCAATAGAAGTTGATGCAGAAGAGCCGCTATTTTACTGGCTCCATGAAGTGAGCGGAGTTTGCGTAACTCTGTGTTTGTACTCTAAGGCCTAGATTTCCGTCACCTCTAAACCTCTTATCCGTTAACTTCTTGGCCTTTTTAAACTAATTTAAAAAACATTTTTTCAATAGTCAAATGGCCAGTCTACAAGCTCACAATGTGTCAGTAGATTGGCATGTTGAACTATTCCAAAAGGTTTATCACAATTGTAAATGAGGGATAAGGGCGGGGTTTAGCGTGTGATGAAAATGGAGCCCTGAGGCTCCCACATTCTACTAGTGTTGTGCATTGTCGGTCATATTAATGAACCGACCGGTCAGGCGGTCGTTCACCAATATAATCTGTTCATTTTATTCATTTCGGTTGTTGCTATAGGATGCCTGTACAGACCCAGTAGTAGTCACTGGACTCATTCAATCACATTCCATACCAACAGCGGAACACCACTCTATTGGCTGAGCCATCCTTACAGGCTATTGGATTTTCACACACACTTTGTTACAAATAAAACAAAGTACAAAAATGTATTGCATCAAAAAACTGAAACTAAACTAAAACTAACTAAAACTAAAACTTTTTACAAAAATAAAAACTAAATAAAAACTAGCAAATGCACCCTAAAAACTAATTAAAACTAAATGAAAAAATAAAGAGTAAAAACTAACTAAAACTAAACTAAAATGAAAAATCCATGACTATAATAACCCCAGTATGGTGAGTCTTCAAAGTAACTTCATCCGATCCAACTGTTACGTCACCCGCACGGACGGATGGACGGACGGACGAACGGACAGGGGGTGAAACGTAGTCATCACCTTACGGTGGAGACAATAACATGTTCTTAATGATTACCTTTACTGTTACACTTTAATTCATTTTAAACATCGCTCAATCCAACTCAGTCATTTTGTACCAGATGGTCTGATTCACTGTAAGTATGTAATGTGATTATGAAAGACACTATGTATTTATTTAGTTTTAATTAGTTGTCATAGTTTAAAAAGATTTTTAAAAAGACATACATGAATTATATTATAACTAGGGCTGTTGAATGATTAACATTCTTAATCAGATTACTCACAGCTTCGAAATGAATTTAATCATAATTAATCACCATTCGAACTATGTCCAAAATATGCCATGTTTTCCTGTACAGGAATTGACCATTTAAAAAAAGAAACGATCTGAGAAAAAGATCTGTTTATCTTTTAAATAATAGGTGATCTACAAGCCCTCAATGCTTGCAGATCCTCCAGCTATACTCTATGTCTGGTTACAGTGAGACGCACAGCTATATGTCTCTGTAAAGTCGTGGTACCCATCACTTCAATGATGAAATGCTCAGTGGGTTAAGTCAGTGTGCACATGAGTTAATTGCGTAAAAAAAAAAATAATCAGATTGATCAACAAAATTAATTGAATCCTATTAACTCGTTCTTATTATTTTATAGCCTTAATTATAACATAAGATAACAACGTATTGAATACAATATCTTTATAGTCTTTATAACATTTTAAAAACAAATCACTATGAATGAACAACGCTGTGTTTAGGACCAAGAAGTAATATTTCTAAAAAGAAAAAGTACAATAATAAGCCTATGCATTAACAGTCAGGTAATGCAGAAGCTTGTCTGTCACCACCAATAAACCCAAATGGAAGATGAACCAGTGTGGAGAACTTGTTGGGATGATAAACCAACAATATGAAGCAATGTGTTCATTCACTCCCACCCACTCACACCCTAAACACGCTGTGAACTACCCTCTTTTCGCAATACCAACACACAGTAGATAAGAATGACTATGGGTAACACTTGATATTGCGCACAACTAAGTAGGCCATGGACTACTCATGCGTGAGCGGAGCGGGCTAATACTCATAGCATTAGCTATTAACATCTACAACTCACGTCATCATTAGGTCATCACCTAAACCGGCCAATCGGAGTATCCTGAGGGACGACTGGCCGCCGAACACCAAACACAGAACCAGGGGTGTAGTGGAGGGGGGACGCGGGGGGACGGCGTCCCCCCACTTCTCTCATCTAAAATATTTTTGGGTCTGAAAAAAATCATTAGCATGGTGAAATACATGTTGATGACATCATCAAGATGTGTTTCACCATGTTAATGAGTTTCCTTTTTTCTGAGAGTGTACAAATGGAACCAAATGGACCCGCTAGGGTCCATTTGGTTCACATTTGTACACTCTCAGAAAAAAAATATCAAATGGAGGGAATTCCCGTTTCAGAGGCGTCCCCCCACTTCTAAAAGTACCACTACAACACTGCACAGAACACTGCGCATCACACAAGTAACAAGATTGTGCCCCTACGGGGCACAGGTCTCCACCGTCCGGGCTGAAGAATTGATGATATTATTCTAATATATATAAAACACTAATGTCTTTTCGATATTTTTCGATATTTTTCCCACAGTCGTGGGACAGACACATTCGGGGACTGACGGGCTGCGTGCACAAACAGAGGGCGTTTTATACCCATGACCTATGACCTTCATACCTATGACCTCATCATGCCGTCGTCTCAAGCTTCTCAAGCTTAGTCTTCCTCCTAGAGACCTGTACCCAGGTCTCCACCGCCTGTACTCAGGTTTGAACGTTCACTGGTACTAGTGTATCAACTACAACGTCGCCATGACGTCATGACGAACAGGCTGCGTGCACAGACAGTCGTGCGACAGACAGATTCGGGGGGACGGACGGAGGGCGTTTTATAGTCCCCACCTTCGGTGGAGACAACAATAACGAGCCCCAAATAGAGACTAATTGGCATGTGAACCCCCATTTTAAAACATTTGCCAGGGACCCCATAATAGAAGATTTTTACAGTTCTAGCAATGAATCTGGATGTATTTACTTACGTGAGCAGAGTGGGTGCAAGTTAAGCAAGCGATCAGTGCGCAGTCAGTGTTGGGGACGACCGACCGCAGTGCATGCGTGCGGTCGTCCCTTGGGGTACTCCGATTGGTCGGTTTAGGTGATTGCGTAATGGTGATGTAAGTAAAAGAACTTTACTGCTAATGTCATGAGTATTAGCCCGCTCCGCACACACACGAGAAGGCCATGGCCTAGTTGCGCGCAGCACGCAAGTTTGCACTCTGCCGAGGACTGATCTAGTTCATTTCAAGGACACCCTTTTAAACTTGCAGATTAGTCTACGACACCCCAATTTAATGACATTTCTATCTGTGGGGCCCCCAATTTCGATTGTAAAATCAATGTTAATTTAACTTTCTGAGTGTGCACATGGAACCAAATGGACCGTAAAGGTTCCTTGTGGACAAACCCATTGTCCATTTGGTTCGGAATTATGATTTAGCTGGTAACCCCCTGGAACTCCCTCAACTACCCCTGGGGGTCCCCAGACTGTTTTAAGCAACAATGGTGTTTAGGTGTTGTGTGTGTGACGTCAGACCAGACAAGTAAGTTACTGTATATAACGTGCTGTAGAGAAACTGAGAAACATATTAAGACAATTTCAAGTAGTAGGTGTCCAAATTGTTAGAATTGTAGGGATTTTAATAGTTAGATTTGTAGGAAATCGAGTAATTAGACTTAGGAATCCGAATAGTTAGACTTTAGGAAATCCCAATAGTTAGACTTTTAGCAATCTGAATAGTTAGACTTCTACGAGTTCATACATTGTTGATTACCATATTGGGTCAGCAATGGCTAACTCTCCTATGAACAGCGAAGATCGGAGGCGTCAGATGAACCTCGGGCTTCGGAAACAATGCGTGAAGATAGCGCCCATTCCACAGCAGTGGCTGGACAATATGGTCTCTCGTGTGCCACCTAGAATAAGAGAGGGTGCGGAGTTGGAAGAAATGCTACAGGATCTCTGTAAGGAGGTCCGCAGTGACTTCCACAAGCAGCTGGTTGAACATACAGAGAACTATGTATTACAAAAGCCAGACATTAAAGGAACTGCAATGAAGAAAGCAAAAGAAGTGGCACCAAAAGCTCAGGAATCCTCCAGGCCGTGGCATGATAGCTTTGTTAGGAATCACAAACAAATAAATGACACTTTATACATCCTTCATCCAGTGATGCGCGCTGTCTTGGATATCGGCTATACAACATTCACCCCACTGCTCCTGCCTGACCCGGAGGTCTGGTTAGAAGGACCAGTGTACTGTGAAATACTTAAGGACACGGTGACTTCAAAATGCAATGCGATTGAAGAGAAGATAATTAATCATGAGGACCATGATTCCTGGTTTTACAAAATCAAATGCCTGCTGAAGCATAAGGACACCATGAAGGATATGAAACCTGAGAAACAAACTGCCTTCTACAACTGTGTATCCACCCTCATTTCCAATCAGCTGAAAGCCCTTCTTGAGAGAAGTATGAACGAGTTTGCTGACCTATTTCATCCAAACAATACCCACCGTTTGCCACTATTCCGTATGAACTTGATCCTGGTTGATGAAAAGATGGAGCTTCAACCCAGCTTTCAGGCCCTTGAAATTACCATCTTGGAAATTTTGAATGTAATCACAGATACTCTGCAGAAAGTTGAAACAGTCCAGTCATGGATGACAGAAACCACCACGCCTACGTATATTAATGCCAAGTTGGCTGATCATGCCCTTGCCATGGCTCAGACCGCTGTCAGAACGGCCGTGAACATGAATCTAATGGAACCTGGAAAATACTTCCAGACCTATGTTACCAACTATGGCCGGCTGGTCGATGGGACAGAACAGGCCGAACTGGATAAATTCATGGAGGAAGAACATACCTTTGAAGAGCGCACTCAGCGTGTAGAGACGTATCGTTTGCTAGCCAAGGAGATTATCAACCTCCCAGTTATCGCCCACTTTACCATGGTCCACCTGTACTGTGAGGAGCTAAACCAGGGTCTGGCAGACAAAGCCACGCAATTTGCGCAAATCCTTTTGGAAAAACTGGTTACCGACCACCGAAAGCACAATTCTCAGATCTGCCAGGAGTTTGAAAACATCAAAGAGAAAGCTAGCATTATCCCTCAGAACACTGAGGAAATGACTGAGATGATTGCTTACATCAGCCACACAAGGACAGAGGGTATTGCAGAGCTAAACCGCAGGATAATGGAAGCCAATCAGAAACTGAACTACCTTCTGGACGTACACATCTTTGACACAGAGGATTTGAATCTGAATTCCACTGTCCTTCTATGGCCACAAAGCATACTCCCTGTCTTTAAGCTCAATGATGAGGTGATGGAGGATTATAGACAGAAAGGGGAGCGGGAGCTGCAGGACAGAAAGGACAAGTTGGTAGAGGACTTGACTACGATTAGCAAGAGTGCAGAAGAGTTTGGAAAGTGCAATGACCTGGAATTTGTACGGCAGTATGTGGCCGACATGAGGTTAGTACAAGGTGAACTGGGGAACTTAAATGATGACATTGTCTGGATAAACAAGGAAGAAACCCTCTTCAAGATGCCACTGTCAGTTTACCCCAAGTTGGAGGCCATTAGGGAGAGCATTAGACCTTACCAGGACTTCTTTGAAAAGGTGTTGGAATGGGAGGACACCGAGAACGATTGGCTGCAAATGTCAATAGATGGCCTGGATGGAAACACTATGTCTAATGAGATGGAAAAGTTGTCAGTAACTGTCTATGCAAAGATGAAGACCTTTATGCAGAAACAGAAGAAATCCGAGATGGGTGATCTGGTTAAAGCCCGGATCACAAAGTTCAAGAAGGACTTTGATAAGGTGAAAATGCTGTGTAATCCTGGTATCAAACCTCGCCACTTGACAAATATCTCAAAGGAAATTTCAAAGGAGGTACCTTATGAGCTCACTCTACAGTCTTCTCTGAAAGATGTCATGGCAGGTCTTTTAAAGGTTCTGAAAAAGAAAGCAAACATCAGAGATAACATTGAAACCATCTGTGCCAATGCTACTAAAGAGTTTGGCTTCGAGAAAGCTTTAGCTGAAATGCAAGGGGAATGGGACGAGATTGTTTTTGGCTATAAGGAATACAAAGAAACTGGGGTGAATGCTCTCAATCCAGTGGATGAAATTATGACTATGCTGGATGATCACATCGTTAAGACTCAGACCATGAGGGCATCACCCTTCATCAAGCCCATTGAAAAAGATGTTGAGAAATGGGAAAAAATGCTTGACAATGCCCAGAAAACCATCGACGAGTGGACAAAGGTGCAGGCCCAGTGGCAATACCTGCAGCCCATCTTCTCATCTGAGGATATCATGCAGCAAATGCCTGAAGAGGGACGCAAATTTCAAATTGTGGATAAAGACTGGAAAGCAATTATGATTAACCTCGTAAAGAATCCTAATGTGCTTGTAGCCACCTCGGTACCTGACTTGTTGAAAAAACTCCAAAATTCCAACACGCTTCTGGAAGAGATCATGAAAGGACTAAACATCTACCTTGAAAAGAAACGCCTTTACTTTCCCCGCTTCTTTTTCCTTTCCAATGACGAGATGCTGGAGATTCTGTCTGAGACCACTGATCCATTGAAAGTACAGCCCCATCTGAAAAAGTGCTTTGAGGGTATAGCCAAACTTGAGTTTTCAGAGAGTCTGGATATCTTGTCCATGTATAGCGGTGAAGGGGAGAAAGTTGGTATGATCTCAATAATCTCCACTGTGGCAGCCAAGGGCGCTGTGGAGAAGTGGCTGCTGCAGGTAGAGGATGTAATGATTAAAAGTGTCCATGATCAGGTTGCTAAATCCAGACTGGCTTACGATCGCAAAGAACGTTGCCAATGGGTAAGGAATTGGCCTGGACAGGTGGTGCTCTGCACATCTCAAATCTTCTGGACACAGGAAGTAAATGATGCGATCGCAACAAATACTTTACCCCAATGTTCCTCAGACCTGCAAGCCCAGCTATCCGACATTGTGGAGATGGTGAGAGGGGAAAAAGTCAAACAAACCCGGATCACACTAGAGGCATTGGTGACGATCGACGTCCACGCCAGGGATGTGGTCAATGACCTAAGGACGGGTGGTGTACAAAGCATAAAAGACTTCCAGTGGCTATCTCAACTTCGATATTACTGGCAAGAAAATGATGAGCATGAATGGCATGTGCGTGTTCACATCATTAACTGTGATGTGAAATATGCCTATGAATATCTGGGCAACTCAGCCCGGCTGGTGATCACTCCACTTACCGATCGATGCTACCGAACTCTGATTGGAGCTTTCTTCCTGAGTTTGGGTGGAGCGCCTGAGGGTCCAGCTGGGACAGGGAAGACTGAGACCACTAAGGACTTGGCCAAAGCTCTAGCTGTGCAGTGCGTAGTCTTCAACTGTTCTGATGGACTGGATTATATTGCAATGGGAAAGTTCTTCAAAGGTCTGGCATCATCAGGTGCATGGGCATGTTTTGATGAGTTCAACCGCATTGAGCTTGAAGTACTGTCTGTGGTGGGCCAGCAGGTTCTCTGCATTCAGAGAGCCATTGAAGAGCAGAAGGACCAGTTTGACTTTGAAGGGACCTTGCTGAACCTCAACCCCAACTGCTTTGTGTCAATCACAATGAACCCTGGCTACGCAGGACGCTCAGAACTTCCAGACAACCTTAAGGTGCTGTTCAGAACAGTGGCTATGATGGTACCCAACTATACCCTGATAGCAGAGATATCTCTGTATTCCTATGGTTTCCAAGATGCCAAACCCCTATCAGTTAAAATTGCAATGACCTACAGGCTGTGTTCAGAGCAGCTGTCTTCTCAATTCCACTATGATTATGGCATGAGGGCTGTCAAGGCTGTGCTTGTTGCTGCTGGAAACCTGAAGCAGAAATTCCCTAATGACAATGAAGACATACTGCTCTTGAGGTCTATCAAGGATGTGAATAAGCCCAAGTTCTTGTCACATGACATTCCACTGTTTGAAGGAATCACCAGTGATCTCTTCCGTGACATAACCCTCCCAGAAGCTGACTATGAGATGTTTCTGCAAGCTGTCAACCATATCTGCGACAAGAGGAATATCCAAAACACAGCATTTTTTCAGGAGAAGTTGATCCAGACATATGAGATGATGATAGTCAGGCATGGTTTCATGCTGGTGGGAGAGCCCTTTGCTGGAAAGACTCAAGTGCTACATGTACTTGCTGACTCACTGACTTATATGCACAATGAAAACTTGGGCGACGAACAGAAGGTCTCATACAAAACAGTGAACCCTAAATCTATCACTATGGGACAGCTGTTTGGACAATTTGACCCAATATCTTATGAGTGGGCAGATGGGAATTGTGCCAACATATTTCGTGACTTTTCATCGTCAGAATCTCCAAACCGTAAATGGTTGATTTTTGATGGTCCTATTGACACATTGTGGATTGAGAGCATGAACACGGTGCTGGATGATAACAAAAAACTGTGCCTGATGAGTGGTGAGATCATCCAGATGAACAGTACGATGAGTATGATTTTTGAAGTAATGGACCTGGCACAGGCTTCACCTGCGACGGTGAGTCGATGTGGAATGATCTACATGGAGCCCTCTGAGCTGGGTTGGGAGCCCTTGGTAAAATCCTGGTTGAAGACCTTACCAGAGATCCTGCAGAAAGACAAGAATAAGGCTCTGCTAGATGCCCTCTTTAAATGGCTTGTGCCACAGTCACTGAAAATGCTGCGTGACCACTGTAGGGAAGTCGCCGGCACCAGTGACAGCAACGTTACAGTATCTCTGTGCCGACTCTTTGAGATGCAGCTTGCTGCACCTCTGGCAGACGTGGACGATCCTCCTACAGACAAAGATCTACGCACTTGGATATTTGCAGCCTTTGGCTTCGCCCTGATCTGGTCTATAGGGGGGAGCTTGGATTCAGACAGCAGGATCAAGTTTGATAAGTTCCTCAAGGGAGCGGTTTCATCAAAGTCAGATGCCGTAGGGAAATGGGAAGCTTCCTTTAATGACAAGGACCTGGTGTATGATTACTCTTATGAGTTTAAAGGCAAGGGTCGCTGGGTCCACTGGAATGATCACATCAAGAAGGTTGTCCTGGGAGACAAAAATACCAAAGTGCAAGACATTATTGTTCCCACCGTAGACACTATTCGCTACACTTACATCATGGACCTCTGTATCACCTACAATTATCCTGTACTGTTTGTGGGTCCTACTGGCACTGGAAAGTCAGTATATGTCAAGGACAAGCTGTTGAACCACACAAAAAAGGACAGATTTTTGCCATTCCTCATCACCTTCTCAGCTCGCACGACTGCCAACCAGAGCCAGAATGTTATCGTGACCTCGCTGAATAGGAGAAGAAAGGGGGTGCTTGGCCCTCCTCCAGGAAAAATGTGTGTCATATTTGTGGATGACATGAACATGCCTGCTCTCGATCTGTTTGGTTCACAACCTCCCATTGAGCTCCTTCGCCAGTGGATGGACCATAAACACTGGTATGATTTAAAGGACACTAGCAAGGTCACCCTCGCGGACCTGCAGCTTCTAGCAGCAATGGGACCCCCTGGTGGTGGGAGGAACTCTGTGTCACAACGCTTCCAGCGCCACTTCATCGTCTGCAGCATCAACGCCTTCAGCGACGAAACCATGGTGCGCATATTCTCCAAACTAGTGGAATTCCACTTCAGTAACAATGACTTTCCCGACCAGTACCATGATGTCGGCCTACAAATTGTAAAAGCCACTATGGAAGTGTACAAGGAAGCCATGAGTACTCTACTTCCTACCCCAGCCAAGTCTCACTACACCTTCAACCTGCGAGACTTTTCTCGTGTCATCCAGGGTTGCCTATTGATAAAGCAGCAGTCTCTGGAAGACAAGAAGACGATGATCCGCCTGTTTGTCCATGAGGTGTTCCGTGTCTACTATGACCGGCTGGTGGATGACGCTGACAGAGCATGGTTGTACACGCTGATGAAAGATATTGTTAAGAAGAACTTCAAAGAGAACTTTGATAACCTGTTTGATCACCTGAGAGTAGAAAATCAACTACTTGAGGAGGACATGCGCAAACTTCTATTTGGGGACTATATGAAACCTGACCTGGACCCTGAAGACCGTCTCTATGCTGAGGTGCCATCCACAGATGAATTTTGCCAGGTAGCGGAATTCTGCCTGGGCCAATACAATGAAACAAACACAAATCGCATGGACCTTGTCATCTTCCGTTATGTCCTGGAACATCTGTCTCGCATCTGCCGTGTGTTGAAACAGTCCGGGGGGAATGCCCTACTGGTAGGGGTGGGAGGCAGCGGGCGCCAATCTATCACCCGCTTGGCTACATACATGGCCAGCATGACTATCATCCAACCAGAGATCTCCAAGAGTTACGGCATGACTGAATGGAGAGACGACCTCAAGGCTCTGTTGCACAAGGCCGGAGCTGAGGGTCAGAAGACTGTGTTCCTGTTAACTGATGCTCAAATCAAGGATGAAGCTTTTCTAGAAGATGTAGACAGTTTGCTGAATACAGGGGAGGTCCCCAACCTGTTTGCTCCAGATGAGAAGCAGACGATTATAGATGTAGTTGGTGAAGCTGCTCTTAAGAAGGGAATGGAACTCGCCGACCCTCTTGCTGTATTTGCCTACTTTGTGTCACGCTGTAAGGAAAACCTGCACATTGTGGTGGCTTTCAGTCCTATTGGGGATGCCTTCCGAAATCGCCTGCGGCAGTTCCCTTCACTCATTAACTGCTGTACCATTGACTGGTTCCAGCCATGGCCAGAGGAAGCTCTGGAGCGGGTGGCTAACAGCTTTCTGGAACAACTGGAAATGAGTGACCTTGAGCGGACGCAGGTAGTACCAATCTGCAAAACATTCCACACCTCTGTCCAAGAAATGTCAAACAGGTTCTTAACAGATCTGGGTCGTCATAACTATGTGACACCCACTTCCTACCTGGAGCTTATTGCTGCATTCAAGCTGCTTCTCACCAAGAAACGAGACATGGTCTTGAAGGCCAAGTTGAAGTATACTAATGGTCTGGATAAGCTAGCCGTAACAGAGAGTGAGGTGAGTGTGATGAAGCAAGAGCTGCAAGACAAGGGGCCCATACTGGAAACATCAAAGATAGAAAATGAAAAGATGATGAAGCATGTTACAGAAGAGAGTGCAAAGGCTGAGATCAAGAGCAAGAGTGTCCGCGAGGATGAAGAAGCAGCAAATATAAAGGCCAATGAGTCTCGAAAGCTGAAAACAGAGTGTGAGGGGGATTTGGCTGAAGCCCTCCCTGCACTGGAAGAGGCAGAAGCAGCCTTGGGTACTCTGAAGCCTGCTGATGTGACAATTGTGAAGTCGATGGCAAATCCTCCGAAAGGTGTGAAACTGGTAATGGAAGCTGTGTGTGTGATGTTGCAAAAGACACCCGATAAGATTGTTGACCCAGCCGGGGGTCCAAAAAAGGTTGAGGATTATTGGGGGCCAAGCAAGAAGCTACTGGGTGACATGAATTTCCTTCAAAATCTGAAAACATACGACAAGGATAACATTCCAGAAGTTGTGATGAAGAAGATCCGTAAAACATACATCACAAATCCGGAGTTTGACCCAGTTCAAGTTGCTAAAGCTTCCTCTGCAGCCGAGGGTCTGTGCAAGTGGATCAAAGCCTTGGAAATTTATGACAGGGTAACAAAGGAGGTAGCTCCCAAAAAAGCGAAGTTAGCAGAGGCTGAGAAATCACTGGCTGCAACAATGGAATTGTTATATGTAAAGCAAGCTGAGCTAGATGAAGTGACAAAACAATTGGAGGACCTTAAGTCCAATCTTGACAGGGTTACAAAAGAGGCAGCAGACCTGGAGCATGAGGTGGAACAGTGCACAATTCGATTGCAGAGAGCTGAACAGCTCATCCAGAGCCTTGGGGGAGAGAAGGCCAGATGGTCGTCTGAAGCAGAAAACCTCCAGAACATTTATGACAATCTAACTGGTGATGTCCTCATCTCTGCTGGAGTCATTGCCTATCTTGGAGCTTTCACTGCTGCCTTCAGAATAGATTGTACCAAAAAGTGGACCAAACTCTGCCAGGAAAAGAACATCCCATGTTCTGATGACTTTTCTCTCAGTAAGACCCTGGGGGATCCCATTAAGATTCGAGATTGGAACATTGCAGGACTCCCCAACGATTCTTTCTCCATAGATAATGGTGTTATTGTCACAAATTCAAGGCGATGGCCTTTGATGATTGACCCTCAAGGCCAGGCTAACAAGTGGGTGAAGGAAAAAGAGAAAGAAAATGATCTGAAGCTCATCAAGCTCACAGATAAGGATTACATGCGAACTTTGGAGACCAGCATCCAATTTGGAAATCCCCTGCTGTTGGAGAATGTAGGGGAGGAGCTTGATCCTTCACTGGAACCAGTGCTGCTTAAGCAAACATACAAATCAGGTGGTTCAATAAGAATCAAACTGGGGGACAAAGAAATTGATTACCACA
Source organism: Benthosema pterotum (assembly GCA_039105355.1). Taxonomy (NCBI): domain Eukaryota; kingdom Metazoa; phylum Chordata; class Actinopteri; order Myctophiformes; family Myctophidae; genus Benthosema; species Benthosema pterotum. The sequence goes on from CM076985.1 coordinate 32,544,471, forward strand.
ACGACTTTAGTTTCTTCATCACCACTAAACTGCGCAACCCCCATTACCTCCCTGAGCTGGCCACTAAGGTGTCCCTGCTCAATTTCATGATCACACCAGAGGGCTTGGAAGACCAGCTGTTGGGTATTGTGGTCGCAGAGGAGATGCCAGACTTGGAAGCAAAGAGGCAGGAAAATATTCTAAACACAGCAAAAAACCAGAAGGAGCTGAAGGAAATTGAGGACAACATCCTGTCCTTGCTACAGTCTGAGGGAAACCTCTTGGATGATGGGAACGCCATCGTGGTTCTTGACAAAGCTAATGCTAAGTCAAAAAGCATCAACGAAGAACAATTGAGTGCTATGAAAACAGATGAAAAGATAGCCGAGTCTAGAAAAGGCTACAAGCCGATTGCAGAGCGTTCTTCTATACTCTTCTTCAGCATCGCTGATTTGGCTAACATAGACCCAATGTACCAGTACTCCCTCACCTGGTTTGTCAACCTCTACACCAAATCCATACAAGTCAGTGAGAAGTTTGATGAGCTGGATAAGAGGCTTTTAGAACTGATCAATCACTTCACTTATAGCCTGTACTGTAACATCTGTCGCTCATTGTTTGAGAAGGACAAACTCCTCTTCTCCTTCGTGCTCTGCACAAACATCCTGTTGGCAGATAAGCAAATCGAGAACTCAGAACTCATGTTTCTGCTGACTGGAGGAGTGGGACTTGGGAATGACATCCCGAATCCTGATGATTCCTGGCTAAAGGAAAATAGCTGGGATGAAATTTGCAGAGCCAGCGACCTACCTGGCCTAGGAGGATTAAAAGAAGCTTTCATCAGCAACTCGGATGACTTCAAGCCAATTTATGATAACAAGGAGCCTCATAACACACCTCTGCCGAGCCCGTGGTGTAATGACCTCAATGGCCTGCAAAAAATGATAGTTGTCCGCTGCCTCAGACCAGATAAGATAATACTAGCCATTACTAATTATGTGACCACCAATCTGGGGAAGAAATTTGTGCAGCCCCCTCCCTTTGAACTGAAAAAGATCTACATGGATTCCAACTGCACCACCCCTCTTGTATTTGTGCTGTCACCAGGAGCCGACCCTATGGCTAGCTTGCTGAGATTTGCCAGTACTATGAACATGGACGGCGCAAAGTTCACTTCCATCTCACTGGGACAGGGACAGGGCCCCATTGCAGAGAGGATGATAAATGAGGCTATGAAGGAGGGCACATGGGTGTGTTTGCAGAATTGTCATCTGGCTGTGTCCTGGATGCCCACACTGGAGAAGATTTGTGAGGACATCAGTGCTGACACTGAAGCCGAGTTTCGCCTTTGGCTCACTAGTTACCCATCACCCAAGTTTCCAGTCGCCATTCTGCAAAACTGTGTAAAAATGACGAATGAGCCGCCAACAGGCCTTAAACTCAACCTATTACAGTCTTACATGTCAGAACCTGTTTCGGACCCAGCATTCTTTAATAAATTCCCTGACAATGCTGAAAAGGAGATGGTTTGGGAAAAGCTATTGTATGGAGTCTGCTTCTTCCATGCACTTGTTCAGGAGAGGAAGAAGTATGGTCCCTTGGGCTGGAATGTTGCCTATGGCTTCAATGACTCTGACCTTCATATCAGTATCAGACAGCTGCAGCTTTTTGTGGGTGAATATGAAGAGGTGCCTTTCGAGGCCATAACATACCTGACGGGACAGTGTAACTATGGCGGTCGTGTGACAGATGACTGGGATAGACGACTCCTTATGTGCATCCTGGCTGACTTTTACAACACCGAAATCATTGACAATAGTGTACAGTACCCATTAGGTGGTGAGTTCTACACCCCAGTTAAATCCACCTATGATGACTATATTCTGTATATTGAGGAACTTCCTGACCAGGCCCCAGACGTGTTTGGCATGCATGAAAATGTGGACATATCTAAAGATCTACAGCAGACCAAGCTTCTGTTTGATTCTGTGCTGCTAACCAAAGGAGGGGGTGGTGGAGGGGGTGGTGGAGGGAGTGACAGCGCCCTCTATGATATAGCAAACGGAATTCTGGGAAATCTTCCAGAAAATTTCAACCTTGCAGATGCCTTGGCAAAGTTCCCTGTTAAGTACAATGAGAGTATGAACACTGTGCTGGTCCAAGAGATGGAGCGCTACAATACGCTGATCACTACTATCCGTTTAAGTCTACTGAGCTTGTTAAAAGCTATTAAGGGACTGGTTGTGATGGATGCTGAACTGGAGAACATTGCAGGCAGTTGCATGGTGAACAAAGTCCCAGAGAAGTGGGCCAAGCGCTCATATCCCAGCCTAAAGCCTCTGGGGAGCTACGTCTCAGACCTTCTCACCAGACTCAATTTCTTGACTGAATGGTATAAAACTGACAAACCCGAAGTGTTCTGGCTGCCAGGCTTCTTCTTCACCCAGGCCTTCTTAACTGGAGCTATGCAGAACTATGCCAGGAAACATGCTGTTGCCATCGACCGTCTGGGCTTTGACTTTGAGGTTCTTGATCATGACCCGGAAAAAGCTCCTGAGGATGGTGTTTATGTTAGAGGACTATTTCTGGACGGAGCTGCCTGGGATAAGGAAAATGGCATCCTGTGTGAACAGCAACCAAAGAAGCTATTTGCCGAAATGCCCTGCATCTGGGTCAAACTCAAGATAACAGTAGAGAAGGTAGGGGTGGCAGAGGTGATTAAGGATTATGAATGCCCTATCTATAAGACCAGCGAGCGAAAGGGCACCCTCTCCACTACTGGCCACTCCACCAACTTTGTAATGGCCATGTTTTTGCCCACCCAAAAGCCACCAGAACACTGGATCAAACGGGGCGTGGCTATGCTCTGTCAACTTGATGACTAGGAATCTGATCAAAAATCAGATCTTATCCATGTTAAGCATGTTAAGATTTTCTATTTGGTTTGTGTACCGACATCCCACACTAAAATTAGCCAGAAGAAATGAGTCTTGGAGCAAGAACATTGTCAAAGTTAGGGAGCCAGATGAGGAGAAAAGATCTAATTGACCATGGACACACTTTTCTGCGCATTTTTATTTATTTAATTTAAATGGTATGTATTCATCCAGTCATTGAGGAAGGGAAATCACTTTCAAACTGACAGTGTCAAGTACTCCATGATTCTCTGCCCAGCTCACTTGCATGAAAGGAATGTCAGTGTTTCTTCATAACTGAATACGATGAATCTATGTGTTTTTCTTTACATAACCGCACAACATAATGTCATAGCTATTTTATTAGTTATTTATTGAGGGACATTTCCACCTCCAATGTATAGCTTTCCGAAAATTGTGTTATGCAATCTATTTATTTTGTTTGTTTGTTTAGAGCCTCATTTTAAACAATCGTCTGCCAGACAAGTCTTTAACCAGTTACGATGTATTTTTTCACCATCCAGACCATTGACTCCTCATCCCCATCGTCAAAACCTAGGCCATGTCAAACGATGGTCAAGAAACAGAAACAGATTTCGTTATGTATCTTTTTTTCTTGTTGTTTTCCTCCTGCTCTTCATTATTGTTATTTTTTTTTCTGTTCTTCTGTGACTCTCTTAGCTTTTGTTCGTATGTTGTGGAATTACCGGTACTCACAATTTGTCATTAATGTCATTATTTGCGAATTTTACATTGTAAGTGCTGTAGATCGGCACTCGGTAGAGTGCAAATTTGCATGTTGCGCACAAGTAGGCCATGGCCTACTCGTGCATGAGCAGAGCAGGCTAATACTCATGACATTGGCTATAAAGGTCCCTTACTCACGTCATCATTACGCAAACACCAAAACCGGCCAATCGGAGTACCCCGAGGGACCGCCGAACACTGAACACCGTGCACTGAACAACAAACACCGAACGCTGTGCACCGATCGCCTTACTTGCTCCCGCTCTCGCAACTATTATTTCCTAGAGATTACAGACAATGTTCCGGTTTATTGTGCAATCACTCGTGATAATGTTTAGTGCCCATTGTGTGCACAGATGTAGGACTAGGACCTAACGAGGTGTCGGCTGTGAAATCAGCCCCCCCCCCCCCCCCCCCCCCCCCCCCTCTACTGGCCTGGGTTTTTTTTTTCCTTTTACTTGAGTTGGGGAATATTATATTGTAGATAAAAACATTGTAGCAGACAGCCCATGGGATCCTAGCAGACTTTCAATCCAAACCTCCAGAGTTGATAAGTGGGTTTGATTCCTGCTCACGCCATCATTTTTGTATCTGCTATAGCCTATTTTGCAGACAAAGTGAAGTTTGCTTTAGTCCGGCATGCAACGTGATTGTGGTTATGTTTAGGGGTCTGGGGTAAGGTTAGCAATAGTAGTGCCCAACAGACAGTACATGTCCACAGCAGTAGCAGTGGGCCTATTGCGGGAGATTACTGTGGGACAATGTTTGGAATTCAGTCATGATGCACAGAGAGAGCTGTTTTTTGTTTCTTTGTTGTTGTTGTTGTTTGTTTGTCTCCACCGTAAGGTGGTGACTATGGAACGCACCCCGTCATTCCGCCCGTGTCTGTACCCGGTCATTCCGTCCCGTGTGTGATGTAATGATGACGTCATAGATCTCATAGCTGAGCCGGACGGTGGAGACCTGTACCCCGTAGGGGCACAACTCTATTTCGTGTCCTGTGCTTCCGCAACCATAGCCTGATGCATCCAAATACGTCAAAAAGGACGGTGGAGACCTGTGCCCCGTAGGGGCACAACTCTTGTTGTTGTTGTTTTTTTCATTTTCAGAATGAAATTTGAATATCTCTTGATGACATAATGCTAATCAATATAGGCATAAATGAAATTTGGGTGTTTGGACAAAATATGTACAGGAGTAATATTTTAACCCATTTAGGCCTGACCTAAGGTTTCTGAAAAAAAACTTGAAATATTTATATATCAGCATCAGAAAAATAATAATCCTGGAATACTGTACAGGTTCCAAAAATGGATTCCCAGCCTGAATCTTGTGTGTGGAGTGCAAACTTTGATTGGCTGCATTAAGGCTCTTTCAGAGTCTAGAATTTCGGTGGCCACCGCGACCACCGCTCAGAGCACCGCACCGCGCGCTATTATATAGTCTGTCACCACCGCGACCACCGCTATTTCATATACCACTAGCAGCACCTCGCCCTCCCTCCCCTGTTCTCCTCGCGTCCATTGTTGTTTATTTTCCCCTCTGCTTTTCTCTACTTCCTACCTCAATTATAATAAATTCTGCTGCTTTCATGTTTATTTCGTATTCTGTTTATGTCATTGTGTCTATCATTGAATCCCTTCGTTCTCCTCCTGGCCGTCGTGCTGTGGTGTGTTTTCTTTTCTTTCTTTTTTTTTTACCAGCTGGCAGCCGTTAAAAACAAGTACTGGAACCACCGCGGTGCGGTGGTTAGTAAAATCCGAGAGGAGGGCTGGGAGGTGCGGTGGTAGCGGTGGTATGACGTCATATTGTAGGAAACGGTGGTCGCGGTGGGCACCGAAAATCCATCTCTGAATAGGCCTTTAGAGGGTGATCTAATGGTCATTTCCGGACTATAAGCCGCACCAGCTAAATTTGGGGCAAAATACAGATTTTTCCATGTATAAGCCGCGCCTGACTGTAAGCCGCACCAGACAACAGGCTTCATGTTAGAGCATGTTAGAGCAACCTTTTATATCCCAGGCAACATTGACAACATTTTCACCCTACAGAACCCAAAACTAAGGATTTCTTTTGGTTTTGTCCACAATTCCAGGATGGATTTTTGCAAACAAAACAGGCAAAACATAGATACTTAGTGGTGCTAATTTAGATGGTGAATATCAACTCTTGAGAGTGTAAACATGAAACCAAATGGACCTTCAAGGCTCGGACCACCTGTTGAAAATCCCCTTTAAAAAACACCTGTAAAAATCCATAGATCGGCCGCACCGTTGTATAAGCTGCGCAGGGTCAAAAGCATGTGAAAAAAGTAACGGCTTATAGTCCGGAAATTACGGTAAATTGTGTTCTGCGCACTCGCCTCTACTCGCACACAATTGTCAATGGCCTTGACATTGACAATTGTGTCAAATATGACAAGATGATGTAAATTTTACCTTTGTTGTCATTGGCATTTAATGTTTGTGTTGCTGTCATTTCATGGGGACAAAAGCTGTACCGTTGTGCGTCCACTGAATGAGTATAAAATACACCAGAATTGCACTTTGTTGTCAGTGCCAACTTGAAAATAAAAGCATGTTACCCACAAATATGCCATGGCAGCCTAATTGTACGTGAGCAGACTGCAAGTAGGCCTACTCCCGAACCCCCTATCTCCCGAACACTACATCACCAAGAATGGTGGTCCTTTATTGGCCAAAGGGGTTCTACTTCTACCATTCTTACCAATACTGTACTGTATGTACATACATACACAGAACCACATGTACGCTGTATGCTGTACATACTTTCACGGGCGTAGACACATGGGGAAAAGGGAAACAATTGTAGGGGGGCCCAAAGTCAGGGGGGCCCAACTGAAAGCTTGCATTACTAAGCAGGGGTTGACACTATGGTCTCGGAGGCACTTGCCCATTGGGCAAGTGCAAGTCAGGTTCTACTTGCCCTCAGCTCATGGTCACTTGCCCCCTAAAATATATAGGGGGCAAGTAAATATACATTTCAGTATATACATTTCAGCACCACGGACAGAGTCACTACAGCTACCATAACAGAAAGCTCATTTCAGCACCACGGACAGAGTAACAGAAAGCTCATTTCAATACCACGGACAGAGTCACTACAGCTACCATAACAGAAAGCTCATTTCACCACCACGGACAGAGTAACAGAAAGCTCATTTCAGTACCACGGACAGAGTCACTACAGCTACCATAACAGAGAGCTCATTTCAGCACCAAGGACAGAGTCACCTTCCAGCTACCATAACAGAAAGCTCATTTCAGCACCACGGACAGAGTCACTCCAGCTACCATAACAAAAAGCTCATTTCAGCACCACGGACAGAGTCTCTGCAGTCAGGTTCTACTTGCCCTCAGCTCATGGTCACTTGCCCCCTAAAATATATTGTAAATTTTGCAGATGTAACTCTTGAGAACGTAAAAATGAAACTTAGGCTCTCAAGAGTTAAAATTCATCATCTTAATTACCCCAGGTCTACACAACTAGAGAATGTAGAAGATTAGGTCATTTTGATGTGAAAGTTAAATTGCCTGTTTTGTTTCCCAAATCCAGCCTGGAATTGTGGATAGCTAGAAAGCAGGGAAAGACACAGAGGCAGAGTGCAATGACTGCCTTCAAGACAAATTTATCTTGTGTTGTGTTATAGTGCACTAAGTTGCTTCACTTGCCCCACCATTTTTTTTACTTGCCCCGGGCAAGCGGGCAAGTGTTAGTGTCAAGCTCTGCTAAGGTTTTATTTGTATTGATTATATTATGAAAAATATTTGATCTCAAAGTGCACCAGATTGAAGCATTTTAAAGGGGAATTCCACCCATTTTCAACATTCTAATATGTCATTAGTATAACCTAGACATGCTGGGTGGACATGATAAAAACGCAGAAAACACGGAATGGGGGGAAACCCCCATTCTGTGTTTCCTTGGAAATGGAGGTCTGAAGAAAAAACACAAAAACATGATGAAACACATCTTGATGGCATCATCAAGATGTATGTCATCATGTTAATGGATTTCTATAAACACTTCTTTTTTTCTGAGAGCGTACAAATGCAACCAAATGAACCCGTCATTTGGTTGCATTTGTACGCTCTCAGAAAAAATGTTGAAAATGGGTGAAATTCCCCTATGATGCCGCCGGGAAAGGGGGGGCCATGTGGAAAAGCTTTGCAGGGGGCCCAGGATTGCTAGCTACGCCCCTGCATACTTTCCTATTACCTACTCAACACAGAGATATCTTATCATCATCAACATTACCTCACAATCAAATCTAGCCGATTGGTTGTGTTTGTACCATGCTGTCCCATGGCTGGTCAGCAGGTATGGCCACTTTGATTTCACACCACATGTTCTTCCTAACCCTAAACCTAAAGCGACTAATCCTGTGGCAGCTTGAGCCGGTGTCCTGTCAACTGGTAGGCCTCAGTGATAAGTATGGCTAATGTCAAGGGGCGGATCTAGGCATGGGCATGGGGGGGCAATGCCCCCCTAAATGCCCTGACTGCCCCATCAAACACGATGGCATGCAAAACATGATATTTTAAATTAAAGTGCTTATAAATTAAAGTGCTTATAATTGAAATGATTTGAAACACTACTACTTCTACTAACTAACTACAGTTGTGGCACCACTAAACCAACATCATTTCATCATTGAAAACAGAAAACTCTCTGAGTCAGACCTTTAGCTTTATGCATGCTGCGTGTCTGTTGCAACTTCAACAACAACTGATGATATTATTGATGCTTTGCTTGATTAATAAAAATCCTGTAACTGAAAATGGTATGGGTGTGCCCCCATACCATTTTCTCCTGCCCCCCCCCCCCCCCCCCCCATTGGGAAATGTTACATCCGCCCCTGCTAATGTCATGTGTGAAATGACTGTTTGACAGCCGTCATGAACTTGATCAGCACTCAGTAGAGCAAACTTTCACATTTCGCACAAGTAGGCCATGGCCTACTCGTGCATGAGTGGAGCGAACTAATACTCATGCCATTAGTTATAAAGAGCTCTTACGTCACCTAAACCGGGACCGCCGACCACCGAGCACTGATCGCACGTACTGATCGCTTTACTTGTGCCTGCTCCGCTCACGCGAGTTTGGTACAGAGAATGTCGTGCTTAGAGGCATCAGAACTCTATGGAATTTCATACAGTGACTAATTGTGACAATCTCAATTCCATGTGAGGAGGGTGAATATGGAGAGCGGGTGTGAGGACAAGGAGTGTTTTCCAGGGCCGGATCTAGAGGGGGCAGGGGTGGGCAGTACCCACCTAAATGTGCATCCTGCCCACACAATTAAAGGTAATATCAGTGGTTTTCAACCAGTGGTCCTTTAGAGAGTTCCAGGTAGGCTAAATGGTGGAAAGTTAAGGTTAACCAGATGTAACTCTTTGAGAGCGTAAAAATGAAACCAAATGGACCCGCGCGGGTCCATTTGGTTTCATTTTTACACTCTCAAGAGTTAAAATATTTATCATCTGAATGCCCCAAGTACACAACTGGAGAATGTAGATGAGTGGTCATTTTGATCTGTATGTTTGACTGTTTGGTTTCCCAACCAAACAGACAAACATAAAAATAAATCCTTAGTTTTGAGTCTGTGGGACTAAAATGTCATCAAATGGTGTCCGTGGCTCAAATGCAGAATAAATAGTGAGTGTCAAAAAGATTGAAAATCACTGTTTCATATGAAAAATTTTGGGGTGCCCACCCTGCCATTCTTCCAGCCCTCCCTAGTAGGGCTGGCTGGCTAAATCCGGCCCTGGTGTTTTCGAGCCAAAGACATAAGTTTGCTTTCATTATTTTAGGGGGTCTCCAGTTGCCGGCTGCCAAGAGACCTCCCACGATAATAGCCTATTTAAGATTGGTAGAATGTCCGACCTACGACGCCAGTAATGAATCGCTCTGTGCTCGATATATAAGCCTCGCGGCCGTCCTACCCTCTCCTACGACGGCAGAACACGACTTTTGGCGTCGTGTTAACAACGTGGAAGAGAGGTACGCTGTACAGGAGCGTCACCATGGAAACCAGAGACGCCAGTGGAAGAGGTGGATCCCGCCGGCGTTGCCTGCTTTCTTAACTATGTTGGGCTTCTGTTGCAACTGCGACGGACCAGGCCTACCGCTCTCGTCGTGTCCAAGGCCTAGAGACGGAAACTTAAATTCCCTAATGACTCCCAGCTAAAACGGGGTCCCTGACTGGGGCTACACACCCGTACCTGTCTAAAACACAAGAAGTGTTTATACAGCAGCTTTCGGCCACTCAACTGTGCCTGCACTGGTAGGCCTAGGCCTACAATCAAGATTATGTACAGTACATGCATAATTTCCCTAGCCTGATTATCAGACTCGAGTTCAGCTTCCTGAAGCTTGACCAAGAGACTTAGGGCTCCATTTTTGTTACCATCTAAACCCCTTATCATTTTTTTTACTATCAGAAAAAAATATATAAAATGGGTGGAATTCCCCTTTAAGAGGCGTCCCCCCACTTCTAAAAGTACCACTACAACACTGCTTCATAGACACATGGAGAACTGGGAACGATACCCAAAAATGTGGCACTCCATAGTTAAACCAGTGTTTCCTGGAAGGAGGGTAGTTTTTCATTCACCTCCATCTGAACATACTTTTACTCATTTCACTTTGCTGGTACTGCCACCAGATGGTAGTGGTGGGCTGGTTTTAGGAGAGAGCTGTTGCAAAAAGATACAGTAGCAGAGTATATATATACAATAGAGCCGGCATATGGTGGAAACCTTGAAGCGAAATAGACAGAGTGGCCAAAGTTGAGAATGTAGTTTTTAGCTCAGTGGTCCATAAACATGAACATGCGATGCAAGTTAATGAGTTGCAAGTGAATGAGAGGGGGGCCTCCGGTGCCGTCTCTATTCACTCTAAGGCAGCTCCTACTCCAGAAAATTGGGGTGGCCAATCAGGACACAGTATGCAAACATATTTGAATACTGTGTCCTGATTGGCCACCCCGAGTAATAAGTCGGCATACAATTGAGCTATTCCAGACCAATCTGCTGACAGGCAATAATTTGCCAACAGCTGATCTGGTCTGGCTTTAGCCAGGCTAGTGAGTGAGAACTATTTTCATCTTGTGCGTCCCCAGATGGACCTGAATCATCAAAATTAAAATGAAATCAAAGCGACTTATTATGGGTATGATGATGTCACTTGCATACCCTCTATGACTGTTAGTTCATTGGCATGTTTGACTGTCAAGGTTTCAGCCTCCAGGAATTCCCTGGAGGTCATACAAAACATTTTATTGCCCCCTGTCCGTCCCTACGTCTATCCATCTGTACGTCTGTCTGTCCACTGTTACGTCACCCGCAGGGTGATATAACAGTTGCCTGCAGGGGTAAAACATATTCGCCACCATACTGGTGAGTCACCACTTACCAGTGACCAGCGACTGTTACGCCACCCTCACAGGGTGACGTAACCGTAACCCTTGACGTGACCTGAGCTGGTGGAGACCTGTGCCACAGATCTAGTTGTCTCCACCGTAGTGACTATAAAACGCCCTCTGTCCGTGCACGTAGCCCGTCTGTGCCCTCGATCTGTCTGTGCTCCCGACTATAAAACGCCCTCTGTCCGAGCACGTAGACCGTCTGTACCCTCGATCTGTCTGTCCTCCCAACTATGACATCATGACGTCATAGTTGACACACTAGGAGGCCCGGACGGTGGAGACCTGTGCCCCGTAGGGGCACAACTCTTGTTCCAAACTATAATCATTTAGCTGGCTACCTCCCGAAATTCCTCAAGGACATCCAGGAGTCCCCGGACCCCACTTTGGGAACAACTGCATGGTTTATATACACTAGGAGTAACAGTACCTTGGGGAACGTCACAGCTCACTAGGAAGGGGAAGGGGAAGGTTCTGTTCACCTCCATCACCTCCAGATGTCATCCAGCTCACTGATGTACTATCAAAAACAAATTACAATTGCTTTTCAATCAGTATGCAGTTGTGTATACACATACACAGAAGGCACACTTGCACGCGTGCTCGCACATCACGCACGCACGCACACACACAGACACAAACGGAATGCACAAACATACACACAAAGAAAAATGTTCCACAAAATGTTCCAATGTTTCATACGAAGGAAAGGAAAAATGATTTTTATTGAAACAAATCAACTTTTTTTTCCACTTTTCACTGACTTTGTAAAATGTATGTAATATTTTGTGCCCTTAAAAAAATAACAAGGGCAGGGGGGGTCAGGGAGCTTTGTTGGAGATAAACAAAATTACATTTAAGAGAACATGATGAAACATCTCTCCATCTCAGGATCATTTTATTTTCATTTCTATCTCTATTCACCCAGTCTTTTTAATAATAATATTTTCTCAGCCAGCCTCCACCTCAATTCCTCCATATCGTATGTTTGTTTTTCTTTAGCGCGAGATAAAACAAGACTAATCCAGTGGTGTAATGTACAGTAACTGAAAGTACTTTTGTCCACCACTAAACAAATCTGAAAAGGAGAAAGAGGAAAAGGAGGAAAGTGACAGAACGGAATATTAAGAAGAACAAAACATGACAGTCACACACAAGTGACTTGCCACAACACATTCCGTTACCCTTCGTCCAGAATTAGAGTGTTAATTTGAAATCTATCATGCTGTAACTTTGTGTGTCTGCGGCTGTGTGTGCCTGTAAGATCACACTTTTATTTCCTCTACGGGTTTCCAGAACTGGCTGGTGATGGATGCCTGTCTTAGCTGACTGTTCATTTTGTTCTAACATTATAGGTGTGTTTGGAAATGCGCACCAGGCAGGGATGTGCTCTGGTTTCCAACAAATCAATAGCCTGAGCTAACCTGAAAGCAGTTTGGCCTGGAGAAGTGGGGACCGATTCAGATAGGCGGTTGCCCTGATTGGATCTCACAGATCTGTCAGTCAACCCCCGGCACCTCCTCTCATAGGCCACCATGGCCTAGTCCAGGCTTTCACTTTTTACCTGCCTACAAACACGAGGTAAGAGGTTACCACTGAATAAACCAACGACAAGGGAGCACAGCGATGCGCTCAGAGCGAATTTTTCCGAATGCACCCCATGTGCAAACATTTGTTGCACTCTGACAATGACAGTAGCTATAGGACAAAGATAATTCAATGGAGTGTAAAACATTTATAAATAAATACATTACAAAAAATAACATGGGAATCAAATGAATATAAATAATAAATACAGTATATCGTGAACCGGACACGAACCATGATTTTACATAAATAACAACAATGAATATGAAAGGCACAAAAAATTATAGCTTTTGCCTGTCCCCTGACCAAACTCACCGGATAGTTAAAGTATGACCACCAGACCTGGTCTATAATGCATCAGATTTAGCTTTCCGCCCAACAAATAAATAATAAATACATGAAAAATTATAGTAAATCTGAGCTTTGGTCTGGGGGCAGACTGGATGAAATCTTGTTCACACTTCTGTCAATGTTTGATACATGGATTGAATTGACAATTGTATTCTCCAGACAAACAAATCAAAATACAAATAAGATTCTTTTCCCTTTTCCTCCAGGTCAAATAAACACATTTTGGGCACAATTAATAATAAATCATTTCATGATTATGCCCTCAATACATCATTAATATAAGCGTAACAATAATCATAATAAAATCATGATGACTATATGACACACAGTTTCATCGTACTTGAACCAAGCTATTGCTATTGTCCAGGGTCCATCAAACAAATAAAATATTCACAAAATATGCCGTCTAAAAAGATTGAAAAGAAAAACACGACCTTGTTTTATTTCAATTGTAAACAATTTGTTAATAACTATCCTTTTTTTAAAGGTAGGTACTTCTGAAAATCATGAGAAATGAAAATAAAGGATGGATCCACCAAACCCTTTGGAGTGTGGTGGTGGTGGTGGTGGTGGTGGTGGTGGTGGGGGGGGGGGGGGTGTAGAGGGGAGGGGGGTTGAACACCAGACTTTTTTTCCCCCCACGCTAATATTTCATGAGTAATTATTACTACATTTTTTGGCAAATGTCTCATTTGTGGGGGGTGGGGGGTTGAGAGAATTCAGGAGAGCATTAGAAGGGCATTGTTTTTTGTAGTACAAAAGACAAAACAAAATGGCCGATTTTGGCACCTTACACCTTTCAGTCACAGAATTCGGTAAACGTGTGGAAAGTCTTTATCCGTTCCTTATTCATACATTTATCTGACGAAAAAAGAAACGTTATCGTCGGTATTCGGGATTGGATTAGCAATCCGGATCGGGATCGGTGTCCAGATGTGGAAAATCTGTTCAGCCACGTAGTTCCACAGAGCACAAGGAAAACGAAATACACTGGATAGGAGTTTGTTCAGCTTGTTTAGGCTTACAGTCCACTCCCAAGACCAGTTGTCCTACAATGGAACCTTCAATGACATTTCTAGCTTTTAAGCAGCGCTCATAGAAAATCCAGGTAGTGGTAGCACTCTAGTACTCAACCAGGTCCAATCTTAATTCTTCCCAGACTTGTTCTCCCACGCCAAGTTTCCAGCCCAATATAAAAAAGAAGAAGAAAAAAAAGTTCACAAGGTCCGAGAGTGTGGGTTCTGAAGCCGATCTTCTGTTTTCTCCAACCCATTCCTGACACTAGGATCCTAAGGTACACGTGATCCGGCGAGTGAACAAATCTAACCCCCTGGTCCTCTGACCGAGGAATATTTGACGCCAGGCCCCATACTATTAGTAGCAGTAGCTCTTAGTAGTAGTGCTACTACTATTACTAGTGGCACTATTCACAAAGTGACAAAAGTGAGACCAATAAACTACCAAATCTGAGGTCAGATTAAAAGAGAAACTGCAATCCTTGTGAGAGACCACAGCTGTAAACCAACCAAACGAATCCATCTGTAATTTAGCGGACAATACGGATCCCAGGTCAGGAATGTGATTCCTTGGCAACTTGCAAATATTGTCCGAGCAAAGGACCCACTGATCCCAGACTGGGCGAGTCCAAACCAGATATATAGTGGGCTCAAAAGAAGGTATTTGAGCGAGTCCATCCACGATTAGACAGGATCGTTCCAAGGGGAGAGGTGCGCCATATAAAAAAATAAGTACATCACAGTAGGCCAGTGGTTCTCACAGTGTGGTCCGGGCCGGGGGGCGCTCAGGGGTTCCTCGAGGGCTTTCTAAATGGACCCATTTGGGTCTGCAACAGAATGTGTCCAAATGGAACGTTAATGTTTTTTTTTGTTGTTGTTGTATTTTTCCTCACTTCCACACTCTCTCAAGAGTTACGGGTTCTTGCAGTCAGAAAGTTTGAGAACCACTGCAGTATAGGCCATCGAGTCTAAAGGGTGGAGGGGTCCAAAGTCACCGTCATCTTAAGCACAAACCACACCAAAGAGTCGCCAGGCGACTCCTCCTCAGCAACCAAACGGTTTTGCAAGGAGTCGCATGGTGACTTACAGGTCTTGGTTTGGGCCGTTGAATTGAACCAGTCGGATCACTTGGGTTCGACGTATGGGTGGACGTGCAACGGAACATATCACACCGCTAGGGGGGTGGTGGGGTGGGGGGTGTGTGGGGGTGTGAACGCTAGAACCCGACTCTCGTCCCGACTCGACCCCATTGGTGTGGTTTGGACTTTAAGGTGAGAGGATGGACTTCACGCACCGTTGGAGCAGGGGGTCACTAGAAGGCGGAGCCTGTGATTGCGTTGAGCTGTTTCATGAGTCCCTCGAGGCTCGCCATCTGTTCCGAGAGGTCGTCCTGCTCGTAGACCTGCAGACACAGTGAGTGGAGATTATTAGGACACAGGAGAGGTCAGAAGGAAAGATTAATGTTCAGCTCCAGGAAAATGTATTGGTTCTGTGCTTTCAGACGCACAGAACCAATACAATCTTGTCATGCAAGATTTTGTCTGCTGTGAAAGAATAC
The DNA here is from genome assembly GCA_039105355.1 of Benthosema pterotum. Taxonomy (NCBI): domain Eukaryota; kingdom Metazoa; phylum Chordata; class Actinopteri; order Myctophiformes; family Myctophidae; genus Benthosema; species Benthosema pterotum. The sequence goes on from CM076985.1 coordinate 32,560,071, forward strand.
AGGTATATACACTGTAGTATTCAGGGGCGTTTTTGCCATTAGGCAGACTAGGCAGTTGCCTAGGGCGCCATGAGGGGAGGGGGGTGACCCTGAGGGGAGGGGGCGACCACCAGACATCCTTTAAAAAGATAAGCCTAATAAGCCTAATATAAAGATAAATATGTATCCTCTATAACTAGAATTGAACATTTAAAACACATTTCCTATGTTCTTTAGTTTAAAAATACTTCATAATTTTATCCCTTGGGGGCGCCATTTACAGGAGATTTTCCCTGGGGCCCTCCCTTAGAAAATGGACCCGAAGGGGTCCATTTGGTTAGGGGGGCTCCAGGGAAAATCTTATCTAGAGCTCCAAATTGCTTAGAAACGCCACTGGTAGTATTCAAGTATTGGCACTTTTTTTTTTCTTCTTTTCAAAAAATAGCAGATCTACAAGCTTGTGGGTGTGGTATTTTTCAATAGCTACTGTAAGTTGAGAAGTTCAAAACCATGGTTATAAAGTGGTGGTGACAGAGGTGGACCCTCTGGTCCAAAGGGGGTTAATACTACTACTCACACTAGCTGGGTTGTTGGCATCCTCGGCACTCATGTCCTCCGAGGCACCCGTGGGTGCCGTTGGGACTGAGACGGGAAGTAGAGGAGACCTGGCTTTTCCTGCTTGGCCCAAAGACGCCGTCTTCGCCAAGCAGCCTGGAGACACAGGACACCATCGTCATCATCATCATCATCATCATCATCATCATCATCATCAGCAGCAGGGCTTGACACTAACACTTGCCCGCTTGCCCGGGGCAAGTAAAAAAATGGTGGGGCAAGTGAAGACTGCTACCTGGTTGCCCGATCGGGCAAGTGTGCAACTTAGTGCGCAATAACACAACACAAGATAAATTTGTCTTGAAGGTGGCCATTGCGACCTGGGCTAATTAAGATGGTGAATTTTAACTCTTGAGAGTGTAAAAATGAAACCAAATGGACCCGCAAGGGTCCATTTGGTTTCATTTTTACGTTCTCAAGAGTTACATCTGGTTAACCGACTTAGCTGGGGAACACCTGGAACCCTCTCAGGGACCACGTGTTGAAAATCCCTGGTTTAAAGCAGTAGGAAGTAAACTTAAATGCAAAATTTACAATATATTTTTGGGGGGCAAGTGACCATGACCTGAGGGCAAGTTGAAACTGACTTGCACTTGCCCGATGGGCAAGTGCCTCGTAGACCTTAGTGTCAACCCCTGATCATGGTCATGAACCTGGTCTAACTCCAACCAAGTATGGAAATGTAGTCATCCTATGCAGGGATTTTGAAGATTACACCATAATGGCAACCAAATCTATGGGATTATTACTTGCGTGAGCAGGGCGGTCGGTTTGCGGTTGTCGATGATTGACCGTCCCTAGAAGTATGCCAATTGGCTGGTTCAAGTAATCGGTTTGCGGCAGGGGTTTTCAACCTTTTTAATCCCAGGGCCCACTATTTATTCAGAATATGAGCCACGGACCACCATTTGAGGACATTTTAGCCCCCACAGACCCCAAAACTAAAGGTTTTTGTTTTACTTCTAGTCAAGGGCCATTAATCTTCTAGTTGTGTAGACTTGGACTAATTCACATGATGAGTATTTTAACTCTAGAGTGTGAAGATGAAACCAAATGGACCCGCCATGGTCCATTTGGTTTCATTTTTACATTCTCAAGAGTTACATCTGGTTAAACAACTTAGCTGGGGACCACTTGGAACCCTCTCAAGGACCACTGGTGGTCCCCGGACCACTGGTTGAAAACCCCTGGTTTGCGGTATTATTCTTTTTTTTGCTCAAACTGCTTATTGCGCCTTAATTTCCCATGTTATTTGATGGAGGCCATATGGATTTGGGCCTCTCATTAATTTTCCCTGCATGGTGGTTTCTGTGGCTCAAATGCTGAATAAACAGTGGGTCTACTACAGGCATGAATATCAGGGCCGGATTTAGCCAGCCCTACAAGGGTGGGCACGAAGAATGGCAGGATGGGCAACTCCAAAGTTTTTCATATGTAGCAGTGGTTTTCAATCTTTTTGACACCGGGTCCCACTATTTATTCGGCATTTGAGCCACGGACCACCATTTGATGACGTTTCAGCCCCACAGACAGACAAAATGAGCATTAATCTTCCACATTCTCTACAGTAGTTGTGTAGACTTGGCCTAATTCTGTTGATGAATATTTTAACTCTTGAGAGCGTAAAAATGAAACCAAATGGACCCGCAATAAGGGTCCATTTGGTTTCATTTTTACGCTCTCAAAGAGTTACATCTGGTTAACCAACTTTCTACAACCCTCTCAAGAACCACTTGGTTTCCCCCGGACAACTGATGAAAACCACTGATATTACCTTTCATTGGGTGGGCAGGATGCACATTTGGGTGGGCCCTGCCCACCCTGGCCCCCCTCTAGATCCGGCCCTGATGAATATAAGGTTGAAAAGCGCTGGTTTAGGGCGCTACATGATGACATACAGTACAACACTCACCTGGCGTGTATGCCTTGTGCTCCTGCAGGCCCATGGAGGCAGGCGGAGGGGGCAGTAAGGGGTTGACGGAGGCGTGGCCGGCGCAGGAGGAGGAAGACGAGGAGGAAGAGGAGGTGAAGCTCCTCAGTGGGTGTGTTGGCCGAACGCAGGCCGTCGGTATGCTCCTCACCCCCACCGCCGACGCCATGCTGGGAACCTCCTCGCCTGGACGGGAAGACCAACAAATGGAACAATAAATGCTAATCCATATCCTATATCCATTCATAGTATAAATAAGGGAATGTCTGTCTGAATGAATGAATATCTGTCTGTCTGTCTGTCCGTCTGAAACCACTGCAACTCCTCACTGGGTGCACCAATTGCTCTGACTTTTCACATTATTATGGCATTGACCATAATATTACAAAAGGATTAACAAAGCACTTTTTTCAAAAATAACAAATTAATGATTAATACATGCATTTATTGGTGCATTAAATTCTTCCATCCACACGAAAGTCATTCCCTTTTCAGCCATAGGGGGCAATGCATGTAATACCATATTTTGGTGTTCATATATTCAAACAGGTAAGGTCCTAGTAACAATGAGGCCATAGAAAGTTTCAAATATGGGAAATGGCATGTGTGCAGTTGCCCTGAGAAGCCATTTGCACCCTTTTCACTCATGCGTTCAAAGCCTAGAAAGCTCTGTTCCTGATGAATTCTGCCTTGCCATTTTGCCTTGCCATTTTTATTAAATAGAAGGTATGGGCATGCATGAAGTGATTGGCCAAAATTAACATTGTTTAATGCAATCAGATAGGACACAGCCCATACATCTGTTTGGATGTATGGGCTATCAAGGCCAGAAAGTAGTTTTTGCCACTCAGTAGGTGTTACCGCATAATTTCTGGGTATTATGATATATCACAGGCATAGCCTCTATTGCACAGGTGCCTACGTACGGCCGTATACACGTACGTACGCAGGCGTATACACCCCCCCCCCCACCCCACCCCCCGGTGCCGGTATGGTTGCGAGAATTGCTCTTTTTTGTCCCCCCACCCCCACAACTCCCGCGCTCGACTTGTTATCGGGTCGCGGTCGACCGGTAGCCCTGGTTGGGCACCACTGCAGTCTATTGTGATGTCACGGTACAGTACTTCAAATACAGTACTTTTGTAATAGACGCGAGGCATGTTAAAGAAGCTGTTAACCGGTTAATAAATGTACTGTCTATCTATGCATATGCATTCTGATGTCGTTACCTTGTGCTGTCCTGTCTCACTGTATGTCGCTTTAGATTATGCCTAACTTCATCTTAGTTTTAACTCTAAATTGTATTCGCAATAATGACTAGGAGTAAGATACCACAGAAGCACTATCTAAATCTCCAGGCAGTAGCCCATACCTCCTCCAGCTCCTTGGACCACCGGCATGCCTCCGATCCCAGAAACCAGCTCTCCTGCCTGGGCAGACGCACCGGGGAGCAGGGGGGCCTGGAGCTGGGCCTGTGGGGACTGTAAGGATGGGTCTGATACCAGGAGGGAGGGAAGGAAGGGTGCAGGGTTAGTATGGTAAAATGATAAATGGTACATTTATATAGCACCTTTATCCAAGGCGCTTTACATAGACTGTGCATCACATTCACCCGTTCACTCATACATTTATGGCGGCGGGCACAACCAGCACATCCGTCAGGAGGAATTAGGGCTTTTGCTCAGGGACACATCGACTCTGGGGGAGCCGGAGCCCGGGTTCGAACCGGAAACCTTGCGGTTATAGTGACTCTACCCCTGAGCAAATAGGCTGATACAGTAGATAGATAGATAGATAGATAGATAGATAGATAGATAGATAGATAGATAGATAGATAGATAGATAGATAGATAGATAGATAGATAGATAGATAGATAGGCTGATACAGTAGATAGATAGATAGATCTGAGCCCTATAAAATTTCCATGACATTCATTTTAATTCATTTGTATTTTTAATGACTTCAATTACATGACTTCAATTTCTATGGTCTTGAGTTTTCTCTAGGGTTTGGTGTTTGGCAGCCTTTTGAACTGCAATAACTGGCAAAACAGCCATTGATGGATACAGTATGTGGGATTTGCAGGCTGTGACATCACAAACAGTAGGAAGATGTGAGCACTTGCTTGAGCCAGAAAACACCAGACCGGAGAACATCTACTGAATGTTAAAAGCTCAGGAGGTTTGGGTGCAATAGAGCCCATAAAACCTAGAATAAATAAATACTAATTTTAAGCATCAGCATTTCTTAAATTACAAGAGTTTACACAATTTGAGAAAGTAGAAGAGTTGTTTTTTAATCAATGTTTGCCTGTTATATCTCCTGCTGGTCGCAAACGTCAATACAGACAAAATCTCAAATCCAACAACAACCACATCTGAGAGACACATCTCATCAAATGGTGGTCGCTGCAGGCCGTACGTGGCTCAAATGCAGAATACAAAATATAGAATAAAATAATAATAATGAGACCTTGGTTTGACACGGATGGAAAAGTAGTGTGATAGATTGATGATGGATCAATAGATGGAGGAGGAGAACCTGGATATCCTCTCAGTGTGTATCCACAGCCTGGGTACTGATCCAGGGACGGGACGGGAATCGCACTCACGACGGCTGCAGAGAGAGAGAGAGAGAGAGAGAGAGAGAGAGAGAGAGAGAGAGAGAGAGAGAGAGAGAGAGAGAGAGAGAGAGAGAGAGAGAGAGAGAGAGAGAGAGAGACACGGATAGGAAGTCAGAGGCAGTGGCCGAAGTCCTTCACGACTCCATACTCACTGGTATAAAGCAGTGGTTCCCAAAGTGGGGTAGGGTCCCTTTTATTGTTCTGAGACGCAAAACCCTAGCCCCCTCTAACCATAACCCTAAGCCTAAATGCCCGACCCTCAACCTAACCTTACAGACCGTCAGGTCTGTGAGGAGGTGGTTGAGGTTACAGTTGGAGGGGGCTAGGGTTTTGCTACAAACATTGGTACACCCTTCTCTAAACCTACCCCTATAGATAACCGCAAGCAGATTTGACTGTTATCAGTGGATAAGATCGCAGTTGTCATCTTATCAGTGAGTAGGCTCCCAGACAACATGCCTCCTCGATAAGATGGTGCTGATAAGCAGCCTACTGGGAATTATCGCTTGATAATGGTAGAGGGTGACTTTACTTGAGTAAGGAGAGTCACCAACAAACAAACATTTCTTAAATAAGACAGACCGGACAGACAGACAGACAGACAGGCAGACAGAGACAGACAGACGGTCAGACTGACGTGTGCTGCTGGGCTGTGCGTCCAGGGGTATCATCATGTTGGTCCTGGTGTTGGTGGGAGCGCGGCGCGCCACCAGAGAGCGCTCCAACGTGGACACACTGACGCTCACACTGCTGGCCTCGTCCACATCACCTGGAGGAAGACATTATAGCCTTGATTTACTACTGGTGGGCAGAACATTGTGATTTTATGGTCATAGTCTTTTGAATGGCACCTTGTTACGTTTTTGGTCAGATTTTTACGAGTCACCTACAGTGTTTTAGTGTCATATTCTAGTTTTAGTCGTCTGATTATCATAGTATTTTGTATCGACATTTAGGTGGGCCTTGATGGTGTCGTAATGGCGGATTTTACTCTTGGTTGAATCCCGAAAATAGTCAAACCAAAGCTTGCAGCATAAGAGCGACACAAATACCATAACTTGAGCTCTTCTCCACTCCATTTTAGTCTAGTTTGTTGAAAGAGTTGTCAGTATATTGAGTAAGAGTGTATTTTTCACTGTATTTTTTTTAGTCCAGCCCCAGCATAGTAACGGATGTTTAATAAATATTTCTCAGCAAGACATTTGCACCCTTGCCATTCATGGGTTATGAAATAAAAAAAACAATGTAATTATTATTTTGATAAAATTACATATAGGAGCTTTAAAGCCTATTACAAAGTTCTGTTCCTGATGAATTCTGCCTTGCCATGTCTATTAAATAGAGGGTATGTGCATGCATATTAACTTGTGCTGTTCTGTCTTACCGTATGTCGCTTCGGATTAAGAGCTGCTAAACGCCTGAATTTTTATATTTAATTCTATTTTGTATTCGCAATAACAACTGGGCTTAAAATAAGGGAAGCTTAATACAAGCTGGGAATGCAAATACTCCAAAAAATCATGGTGAAAAGTGGCTAAAAGCTATAATGTGACACAGATGAGTCCTAAATGAGGATATTAAAAAAAGATACGGTACATGAAAGAACAATGTAACAAAAGCATCCCCCCCCCAAAAAAGGGCTGATGTCTTTACCTCCCTTCCCGTCCGATTGGCCGTGGGCCAACGACGCCCCGCCTCCTCCACCCGACACCCCGCCCCCTCCCCCCACGGACGTGGCGGGAGTGACGGCAGCGGACGGGTCGCAGCGGGCGTGGTGCAGGGCACCGCCCCCGGAGGAGGAGGACATGGAGCCGGACATGGAGGAGGAGGAGGGTCCGCCCAGGCCCGCCGCACCCACTACTCCTCCTCCTCCTCCTCCTCCTCCTCCTCCTCCACAGTTGGTGGGCAGGCTCTTCAGCTCCACCTCCTCGTGGTGGATCCAGAGGTCGGGCGGAGGGCGCGTCTCCTTCTGCCGCTTGCCGGCGCCGCCAGCGCTGCTGGCACGCTTCCTGGGTGGAGAGAGAGAGAGGGAGGGGAGGGGAGAGGAGAATCAGATCAGAGAAAGGACTAAAAGAGAGAAATAACTCTTAATTAAAATTAGGGATGTCCTGATACTTTATCGGTATCGGAAACATTTTTTTTGGTCATATCTGTATCGTCAAATACTGTATGGGTATCGGAAAAGTATCAGGATCAACGCTTATGTGTCATTGTCGTTGACATTGGTATTGGTAAAGATCTCAACGGGCCTGAAAATTAAGGCCCGGCCCTACCCGGCCCTAACAGTTCAGGCCCTAGGCCCTACCCGGCCCTACTAAATGGAATACATTTTAGGCCCTACCCGGCCCTAAACTGTCGGGTTTGGGCAAAATTTGAGAATTCGCCACAGATTAAAATTGAAATGGCAATCAGCACCATCTTCATAATAGGTAAATACAGAAAATAACTATTATTCTTACTATATTAAAATAATTCAATATATATTATGTTTTCATGCGGCCCTAGGCCCTACCCGGCCCTATTGATTAGGATAGATTTTCGGCCCTACCCGGCCCTAAATGTCGGGTCGGGCCTGTTCGGGTTCGGTTGTGGTCGGGTTCGGGCAGAGTTTGAGAACTCTAGGTATTGGCAAGTATCCCAGACTAACTACAGATCCGACACAGGGGTAAGGGATTGACACTATGGTAGTTAAAGGTAGGGGAAGTGATTTCACTTTTGTCAGATATCACCCAAAAATATATTTTTTCTGTTAAAATGCTCTATTATAAGGTGTGGAAACCACATATGGAGTTTCCCCCTCCCCCACGTTAGCAGAGGAGCTAATAAAAGTTCCCCAGGTCACCACCAATTCTCCTCCAATCAGGAGCGAGCAGCAGGTTCACATAGTGTAGCTACTGTTGGGGGCCCCTAGTGCACCAGGCTGGTACTACACCATGAATTTCAAATCACTTCCCCTACCTTTAAAAACAAATGTTGGGCCATTTGGAGTTTGCTTTGGAGTTGAGCGGAGAGAGTGATCCAAAAACAAACTAAAACACTTAGACAGACTGTCTAATCGTTACTAGTCTCTTAGAATCCTTCAGGAGATAATACTTGACTTAATAGCTATAAGGTCTCTTAAAACCCTTAGGGTGAGATTTTCGTTACCACTATACCCCTTATCCCTTAACTTCTTTGCCTTTTTAAACTATTAAAAAAAACATTTCTCAGTAGTTCAAATGGCCAGTCTACTAGCTCACAACGTGTTAATAGATTGACATGTTGAAATAGTCCAAAGAAGTTTTTCAAAATAGTGAAAATGAAATAAGGGATATGGCATAAGGGGTTTAGCATGTAACGAAAATGGAGCCCTTAGTGTACTGAACACGTTTTGGTGTTCTAAGCATTATGTTTTAACTATTGAAAAATAGCAGATCTACAAGCTCATAGCGCGCCACCGAGTGGCGCGCTATGAGCTTGTATCTCTGCTATTTTTGAAAAATCGTGAAAACGTGGTGCAAATCTTTGAATATTATGTTATTCAGAAACTAGAAATCTAGACAGGACACAATGGGTTAATCACATCATCGCCGAACCCGTCCAATCAGAATACTTCGACCGACGAACATAAACCGTTTTTTTTTTTTTTTTTTACTTGTACTCACTCTGCTCACGCAAGGAACTAGAACCTGGTAAAACCCTTCACCCAAACTCACTCAATCAGTCTCTGCACATCCTGACAATATTTAGTGACAATTTTGTCAACAAATTAAAAAGTCGACTAAACTGCTAGGAAGGGATTAGTGAACATTATAAATATTTTTTTCTTTTCTCTCACTTTCTCTTTTGCGCAGACGAGCGGCGTGTGCAGATGACGGCCACCACGGCGACCAGCACCACGGTGACCGCTCCCACCGACACCACGATGATGACCAGCAGGTTGCCGTTCTTCTGGGGCGTGGCGCTGCCGTGAGGCGGACGCATCTGACCAATGGGAGACTCTGCAACGCAGCCAGACCAGGAAGTACAACATAGGTTTATTAGGGGATATGCATGGTCGGAGAGCAACAAAATAAAAGGGATTGTCGGTGCGATTGTGATGGGTAAAATAAACCAGCTAGTGTTGCACAGTTCCTATCCTATAGGAAAGGAACTGTGCAACACTAGCTGGTTTATTTTACAGCCACAAGCAGAACAACAGAGCTACAATTTCACACACATTATGGGGTGTCAGACAGCCCAACACACAATAAACAAAAGAATAGAGCACCACCCTCTGGCCGTCAGCTGAACTGCATACTGACTGTTACATGGTGTAAAAAAATCAATTGTCTCATCAATTTTCTTTTTTTCTGATTTTTATCTATTGGTTAGAGGCAAATGAACACAGCAAATGGGGTATTAAACAGTAGAAGAGAGAAGAGAAGAGAAGAGAAGAGAAGAGAAGAGAAGAGAAGAGAAGAGAAGAGAAGAGAAGAGAAGAGAAGAGAAGAGAAGAGAAGAGAAGAGAAGAGAAGAGAAGAGAAGAGAAGAGAAGAGAAGAGAAGAGAAGAGAAGAGAAGAGAAGAGAAGAGAAGGGCGCTGTCCTACCATTGATGCTCCTGTCAATGCTGTTGTCTGAAGGCCAATAGGAGTGGTCCAGTCCTCCACCTGGGAGAGATGTTGAGTTATTAATAGTAGTGCAATTGTTGTCATAGTAGCAGTAGTAGAAGTAGCATTGATTAAAAATTCTCTAATGCCCTTTGTTTAAGTCCAGCTGAAATTGACAAAAAAGTCATTTTCACCCGTAAAATGACCGTACCGTTCCACCCAGAGCTAATAAAGAGCCATTATCCCACAAACACCAAAGGGAAATGCTGCATGCTTTATGCCACAAATAAACCGTCACAAATTAAATCGATTCACTAAAGCTTGGCGGGGATTAAAAAACAAACAGCAGTATGAAGCAATTAATGTTCATATTATTGCAAAACTGTATTTTTGGTGTTTTCACTGATTGCTTTCGCAGCTTAAAAATAGACCCCCCGTCTAAGGTCAAATCCAGGCAGTAAAGTCCTTTTGCCCAATTTGTATCACTACTTGCAGAAATCCAGTATTCAGTGAAATAAAATGTATATATACAGTACATACAATTTAAAAAGTGCTACTGCTTTTGTGATCATATTCAGTTTTCTTATTGCCACGGGGTTTACTTTGCCATGTCGCCAGAGCAGTTTCTAAGCAATTTGGAGCCCTAGGCAAGATTTTCCCTGGAGCCCCCCCTTACCAAATGGACCCGTAAGGGTCCATTTGGTAAGGGGGGGCTCCAGGGAAAATCTCCTGTAAAATGGCGCCCCCAAGGGATAAGATTTTTAACTAAATAACATATTATATGTGCTTTAAATGTTCAATTCTAGTTATAGAGGATAAGTATAATGTATTAATCCATATTAGGCTTATTAGCCTGGTATCCTTTTAAAGCATGTCTGGTGGTTGCCCCCTCCCCTCATGGTCCCCCCCCTCCCCTCATGGCGCCCTAGGCAACTACCTGGTCTGCCTAATGGCAAAAACGCCCCTGCATGTCGCCACACCGCTGTACACTATAATAATGTGACAGTGATGCCATCTCTGGCCAAGTAAGTACTGTACATTCTGCAGGTGCCACTGATGTGCAGTACTGTCTAATAATAGACAGTACTGCAAGTCAGTGGCTGCACTGCAAGTCTGACTGAACTCTACTACCAATACACAGTCTCTATTAGTACAAGTAGATTGAACATTTTCTTTGCATAGAATGAGAATAGAAAGTGTGCCGCATATAACAGCACACTTCTCTGATTGCCATGTCAGCGATTTACATGTGGATGTTGCATAATACTGAACGAGCCATCTCAAACTATACAAGCTAGAAGCTACGTATAATTGACAGTAGTAGGAGTAATACTATTATCTTACCTTGGTCATTTGCCATTTTGTCTGGATGCTCGACTGGGGGGGAGGGGACATTAATTAATTAATTCAAATGAAAACGAATATTCATATACTTACTTACGCATTACGCATTACTTATTACTTTCGCATACATTTCAAAGTCAAAATATTAATGCTATTAGAAAGCATACATCAATTCATGTAATATGTATTATATATACACAGCGTATACAAATACAATTTAGATTTATTCACATAAAACTATAACTAATATAACAGAAAATCACACAAACATGTTAACTGTGGAACGAGTGCTGCTGTGTGTACAGTACTCTGTATTGGTGAAATAGCGCCTGCTAAACATGCACGTAGCTGTACAGGCGCGTGGTCATATAGATCCCCCTAGTGCCAAAATTAGTGAAAAACTACTGGCGGAAAACCTAGTGCTTTTTTGCTGGTGAGTTGGGGCGAAATTGGTTGACAGACGCCAGAGGTAAAACCCATGTTTTTTTCCTCCAATGATAGAGTCCTCCTTTCTTCCTATAAAGGACCATTGGTAACCGAATGGACCCTTATAGAATTACCTAATTGAACCTTGAACCTAATTTTCAAGAATCTACACATTTAGAAAATGTAGAAGAATTGCTATTTTGACCAACATTTTGACAGTTATCTCTCTGAACGACTAAACTCAACATCAAATGGTGGTCCTCCGTGGCTAAAATGCAGAAAAAAGCATTTTGGAAGTGCCACTAGTGCATTTTGGATTTTGCCAGTTGGCAACACTGCTTGGGGAGTGGTAGTGGCACCACTCAATAATAAATTCCATTCCATTCTATCCTCCTTCTCACCTCTAGCCGTGCGGAAGCTAACAGGGTCCGACAGCGGGCCGACGCCCTTGGAGTTCTTCGCCTGGATGCGGAAATAGTATGTGGAGTCCAGGCTGAGGTCTGGGATCAGCTGGGTGAGGCGGTCCCCGGCCACCACCTCCATCAGCCAGTCGTCTATGGGCGCGTGCTTGTCCAGCGTGTAGTAGAGGATGTAGCCTGTAAAAACGTGGTTGAATCGTTGTGATGACTTCACTGGTATAGACATGTAGTATAAGCAAAGGTGTCCATACTATAAAGGCCTATTCGTAGTTGGATTTTCACACACCAAACAGAGCTAGAAAAAAAAATAAAACACACACACAACACAGCACAGCAAGACAGGCTGGAGGAGAACGAAGGAAGGAAGGAATTCAATGATAAGACAATGACATCAATAGAATAGGAAATAAACATAGAAGCAGCAGAAATTACTATAATTGAGGCAGGTAGGAAGTAGAGGGCGAAAACAGAGGGGGGGGGGGGGTATAAACAACAATGGACGTGAGGAGACCGGCAGAGGGGAGGAGAGGGAGCGAGGTGGTGGTAGTGGTCTATAGTAGGGATGTCCCGGTCCACTTTTTCAATTCCGATCCGATACCAATATCACAATTCCGATTCCGCTATTCATGGTCTGTCACCATCAACACCACCACCACCACCACCACCACCACCTCGTCCCTCCTCCTCCCCTCTCCCTTGTTCTCCTCGAATGCGTTTATTGTTTGTTTTCCCTCTGCTTTCTCGCTCTACTGCCAGTGCCTACCTGCCTCAATTATAATCCTTTCTACTCCTTTTAGACAATCAAAGTTTTTAAAAAACGGTCCACCGACCGGTCCACCACAAACTTAAAACAGTACTTTTTTAAGAGCACATTTTTTACAGCCTCCACACTGTAAAAGTGTATTTTTAAGGGCCCACTGTTTTCCCAAACTATACTGCAATGTAGAAATTACCAGTATTCCTATATTGCCAGTCCGGAGTTCAAAAATGTCCTTGGGTAAAAGTACAAATCTATATTGGTAAGTCTCAAAAAAAAGTACTTAAAGTTCCAGGAGTAGAAATGTACTCATTACGCAGAATGTCCCGGTTCACAAGTTCTCAAACTGTATAAAATTCAGGGGTGCCCACCACCAGTGCTCTGCCCACACTTCTTTGACTTGAGAGCTACTTTCAAAACGCCAAGCTAAAACGAGATCTACCCACCCAAAAAATTGCTATATCCCATTGCTGAAAATTGGAAATAGTGGTGCTGATGGTACATACTGTATAATAGAAGGGTGAAAATGGAATGGTGGCACTGATGTTGCCTACATTATAATAGCCTGGACCAATAAGCCAGACTAATATCCCAGCAGGAAATTATTATTTTGTTGCCAAGGTCTGATTCTCATCAGCCAGGCTACCATTATAATAGAAGGGAGAAGTGGTGCTGATGTTGCATTATAATAGAAGGGTGAAAATGGATTTTTTTTGTGTGTGTGTGTTTCTTTGTTGTTGTTTTCAAAGTAGGTTTGAGCTGACGGGACTATTGTACGTCAAATCAAATCAAGTGACCTTAATTCAACTGATACCCCAGTATGCATGTCATGTGATCTCCAACTGTATATATTTGTCCCCGTTTTCAACAGTTTTTATGGTATTGTTTTTATGACACTTGCTTTGGCAATGTAAACATCTGTTTTCTCATACCAATGAAGCTCCTTGAATTGAATTGAATTGAATTGAATTGAATTGAATTGAATTGAATTGAATTGAATTGAATTGAATTGAATTGAATTGAATTGAATTGAATTGAATTGAATTGATCTACCTGCACAGCTGTTGTAGATCACATTATACATCTTAGGCACCCCTGGTATACAAAATGTATAATAAACATCTATTGAAAATAGAATCAAATCTATAGACTAGTAGACTAAATAGGTAAATACCAGTACCGGTAAATAAAATTGTAATGAATGGAGTAAAAGTTCAATAATTGCCTCTGATATGTGTTGGGGTAGAAGTCAAATTATTGACAATATTGGGAATACTCAAAAGCCTCTACAAATTTGACTTAAGTACAGTACTTTAGTAACTGTAATAAAAGTTACTCTCCACCACCGGACCATTAGCCTGGTTCCAGACCTATCCCTGAACTTGTCTCGCCCACATTTCACACATTTCTGTGATTCAGAGGTCTGGTGTTTTTCCAAGACTAATCCGGGCATTTAATGCCTTTGTTGGCGGGACTCTGCTATCGAGTGTTACTACTCATGCTGTCGCATAAATTACAGCACACATGCTTCACTCTCTGCACATACAGTACAGTACACTACACCGCTGGTTCTCAAACTAAATTTGGCTCAAGCCAGCTCTTCCCTGCAATACCGCCGGTTAGGGCTGAACGTTACGGACAGCATTTCGTTTTTTCCATATTTATGCCAAATACTGCGATAGCGATACAATATACGATACGTCGTATTCTACACTACAATGTTGAAAACTAAACATTATTACAAAAAAAGCTTAATAACAACAAGTCACATGCACGGAAGCGAGCACAAACAAATACAACATAGTAATAATTCCTGCTTAACCATAGCCCTGGATCACTGGTATGATAAATGGTACATTATACTGTATATATTTATGTATATAACTAGCACCATGGATAAAGGCATGAGATTGTGGATCCCGTTCACCCATGCAAGGTACTGACTACATCGGGAGCAGTTAGGGGTTAAGTGTCTTGCTCAGGAACACATCGACACTAAAGCGGTACACACAACGAACGCGTGCGTCGTGCTGTGGCGCGTGGCAGTAAGCACCCTCCTCCATTATTTCCAATGGACCTAACCCACACCGGCTCCGGTAGCCGCGTGGTGGTGCGCGGCTTCCATGCTGCCTGCCGCGCCGATACAACATTGCTCTATTTTCCACGCGTTGCTGAGCGTCTCTATCCGGGTTCGTGGCCGTGGCTACAGGTCTGTGCTCATGCATCCTGTGTGTGTTGCTGCGCGGCATTTAGTCGCCGTGCCACGCCGCACCCGCCACGCATCCAGTGTGTAAGACGCTTAACTCTGGGGAGCCCAGGTTCGAACCAGCAACCTTGCCCTTTACCATCCGGTGACTCAACTCCTGAGCCGCCGCCTACCACCCTGCCCCTGCCTGGACCCACCCTGAAACCCTATCAATACTACAGTAGTTTACTTTCAGGCTATAACAGGGGTTTTCAACAGGTGGTCCGGGGACCACCAGTGGTCCTTGAGAGGGTTCCAGGTGGTCCCCAGCTAAGTTGGTTAACCAGATGTAACTCAAATGGACCCTTGCGGGTCCATTTGGTTTCATTTGTACGCCCCCAAGAGTTAAAATATTCATCATCTGAATTAGCCATTTTGGAATGTATGTTTTGTTTATTTTGTTTACCAAATCCAGCCTGGAATTGTGGACAAAAGCAAAATAAATCTTTATATTTGGGGTCTGTGTGGCTAAAATATCCTCAAATGGTGGTCCGTGGCTCAAATCCTGAATAAATGGTGGTCCCTGGGATGAAAAAGGTTGAAAACCACTGGGCTATAACACACTGACCTGTGATCCGTCCGTTGGCCTCCATGGGCGGCTGCCAGCTGATGAGGACGGCGCGAGGCCGACCCTCGCGGCTTATCACCGTCAGGTCTTTGGGGGCGGAGCTCGGGGCTGCAGGGTCCCAGGGAGGTGAGGGGAAAAAGCGGGAAGAACACAAATTAGGGGAAAGTGGCAGGGGCGGATCTAGGCATGGGCATGGGGGGCAATGCCCCCCTAAATGCACTGACTGCACCACCAAACATGATGTCATGCAAACGACCCAAATTTCAAAGATATTTCAAATTAAAGTGCTTATATTTAAAATGATTTGAAACACTACTACTGCTATTAACTAACTACAGCTGTGGCACCACTAAACCAACAGCATTTCATCATTGAAAACAGAAAACTCTCTGAGTCAGACTCTGGCTTTATGCAACTTCAATAACAACTGATGCTATTATTATTGATGCTTTACTTGCTTAATAAGTCCTGTAACCGAAAATGATATGGGTGCAACTTCATTGCCGATGACGATGAAGTCGCCCCCATATCATTTTCGCCTGCCCCCCCCCCCCCCCCCCCCCCCCCCCCAATTGGGAAATCTTACATCCGCCCCTGGGAAGCGGAGATAAGGAGGTGTAGCAGCGGGGTAGCAGTGTTGTTGATGTTGTAGAGTTTAAAGCAATTAAATAGTTGTCAGACTTACAGCAATGGGATAATTGAAATTTGGCCATGAGTACCGGCCAAATTAACAACATTAATCATGCGATTATAACTATAGGCAGGGCTGTAAAAGCTTGTAGTGATGGTAAATGTCTCTCTTAATTACACATAGGCACTAAACTTTGGGACAAGTACTCTTCGCATCCAACTAACTTCACTTTATTTATACGAGGACAAATTGAAGGATTGTTTTTGATTGATCAGGTCACATAATGCCACATCTGTTATTGCACATTTCCTGATAACACAAGCCTCATTGATTCCTTCTTGTTTGGGTTATTGTTTTGTTTACTGCCTGCGTGCTTGTTTTCGATATAGAAAATCAGTTATGTCAACTACTGTACTGTTGGTTGGCTAATTAATTATTGCTATCAGCAATCTTGTCATTGTTATTGGCAAACAGGGACAATCACATATTTCAGCGTAATTCAATATGCTGTCTGGGAAGAAACATTTTTCAGGAAATGAAGAAAACTTTTATTTTATACATAAATATAGATTTTAAGAGAGGGTGAGAGGTTCTCGAGTTAATCTCTTTAGCAAAGCACTTTTAATTATTTTTCATTGGCTTTAAGCCTCCTCCTATCAATACCCAGCTTTGGGGCATAATTCAGTCGTTTTCAACCGGTGGTCTGGGGACCAAAAGTGGTCCCTGAGAGGGCTCCAGGTGGTCTACTGCTAAATGATGGACAGTTGGTTAACCAGATGTAACTCTTTGAGAGCGTAAACATGTCCATTTGGTTTCATGTTTACACTGCCAAGAGTTAAAATGTTCGCCATCTGAATTATACCTCAAGTCTACACAACTAGAGAATGTAGAAGATTAATGGTCATTTTGACCTGTATGTTTGCATGTTTTGTTTACAAAATCCAGCCTGGAATTGTGGACAAAAGCAAAAGAAATCTTTAGTTTTGGGGTCTGTGGGGCAAAAATGTCCTCAAATGGTAATCCATGACTCAAATGCAGAATAAATAGTGGGCCCTGGTGCCAAAAAGGTTGAAAAGCACTGGTATAGTTAATTAAGGAGTAAGACAGTCCAAGGAAAGATAAAAAACCCGTTGACAACGGCCTACCTGCTTCGTATGTGGTGGCGTGTGCTGTCATGCTCCATGTGCTGGAGCGCCGACCCTTGGTCGCCATGACGGCAAACTCGTACGCCGTGTCGGGGCGCAGGCCGGTCACCGTGTGGCTGAGAGCCGTGGTGTCAGCGCTCTGTGGACACACACACACACACGCACACGCACGCACGCACGCACGCACGCACGCACGCACGCACACACACACACACACACACACACACACACACACACACACACACACACACACACACACACACACACACACACACACACACACGCACACGCACGCACGCACACACACACACACACACACAGAAGATAAATGACTCTCTCAGAAAGCCAGGTGAAGTGGCAGCTCTCCAAGATTGCTGTGAACAAGGTCAGGAGGTCAGGAAACACCAACCAGCATGAGGCTTGGCTCTCTCTCTCTTTTTCCCTCTCTCTCTCTCTGTTTGTAATGTCCAGGGACCCAAACTATCGTGAACTTGAGCTTGTAGATCAGCAGTTTTTCCACTAATTCTTAGGTCATTAATATACCTTAGAGTTCAGGGCGGATGTAGGTATGGGCATGGGGGGGGGAGGCCAATGCCCCCCTAAATGCCCAGTTTGCCCCTGCCCCACCAAACACGATTTTTTCAATTTTTAAAGTGCCTCTATTTAAAATTATTTTAAACACGACTACTGCTACTAACTAACTACAGTTGTGGCACCACTAAACCAACAGCATTTCATCATCGAAAACAGAAAACTCTCTGAGTCAGATCTTTAGCTTTATGCATGCTGTGTGTCTGTTGCAACTTCGACAACAACTGATGTTATTATTGACGGTTATACTTGTCTAATAAAAGTCCTGTAACCGAAAATAGTACGGGGGCGACTTCATATCGCCCGTGGCGCGAAGCGACATGGGCGATGAAGCCTCCCCCATTCCATTTTCTCCTGCTCCCTCAATTGGGATATGTTACATCCGCCCCTGGAGTTCTGGAAATAAACATATCATTAACTTAGCGAAGGACATCTTGAAGATGTGATGATATCAAGATGTCCTTCACAATGTTAACGATGCTATAAAATGTTGAAAAATGTTGTTCATTGTGATGTTACTGCTCTGTGTACTTCCTTGACCCATCCTCATCCTTATAACTTCTTTTACTGCTGCGCGCGATCAATAAATGAATCGATCCATCTATCTCTCACATCCGTAGACCTGAGTCTGAAGTACCGCTGTGTGTCAACAACATGAAGGGATGCAAACAGGAGCAGGGAAGGCTATTTCAGTGTATTGACGTTAATGTATTGATGGAGCAAATATTTTAATTTCATTCCCCTGTAATTACTCAAAAACTAGTTTTTAGCTACTTAGATTTTGATATTATTATTACAGAACACACATTATCACCTACAGTACAGTGTATACATTTCGGACATTTCAAAAGAGCAGATGTACAAGGTCACATGGGTCCTATTTTCAAAAGATGTCACGTAAATTTAAAGATTTAAAGTTTTCTTCAGTGGGCGAGGCTCATCATTTAAGGCCTACACATACTGCATTGCAAATATATTAATTCTGTCTGGTGATAGGATAGACATTTATGTACATTCATTAATAGACTGTACTCTTAACATTTGTAATGCAAATTATTCCACATAATCTTTTATGTATTCGTTCTCTTACTCTTACCAATGCATTGACTGATTCATTGTTACAACTGCTGCCGGGAGACCCTACACTTCTTACCCCGTAGGGATCAATAAGGCTCTTCCATATTTGTGTTTGTTATTATTATTTGCATTTCCGTACACTCGTCGTTACTTGCGAGGACCAGGGGTGTTTTGGAGGGGGGACGCGGGGGGACGGCGTCCCCCCACTTTGCACATTTAAAATATTTTTGGTGCAAAAGTAGGCCTATGTTTTTTGTCTTGTCATTTACTTTCATGGATACAATTAGGTATTGTAAACCATCTTTCTCAATATGCTATACTTTTATTTAATAGCGTGTCTGTGTGTGTTGCGCAGGTGCGTGCAAATGCGCATGCAAATGCAAGTGTACTGTGCATGCACGTGTCTTAAAGGGGAATTCCACTCATTTTCAATATTTCACTATGTCATGACTATATCTTAGAGATGTTGTGTGGACATGGTAAAAACGTTCCCCCATTCTGTGTTCCCTAGAAATGGAGGTCTGAAAAAAATCATTAGCATGGTGAAATACATCTTGATGACATCATCATGATGCATTTCACCATGTTAATGAGATTCCTTTTTTCTGAGAGTGTACAAATGGAACCAAATGGACCCGCCAGGGTCCATTTGGTTCACATTTTGTACAGTCTCAGAAAAAAAAATGAAAATGGGTGGAATTCCCCTTTAAGAGGCGTCCTCCCACTTCTAAAAGTCCCACTACAACACTGCTTGCGACGACGTCTCTGTCTCCAGTGTGCCATCGACAGTTGTCGGGACTCTCTGGGCGCAGGCTGGTTGATCTACAGCGCAGGGTAACAAACTGACGAATGTTGTTTTCCAGAGCGGATTGAATGACTCCCGTGGTACCGCCGCTGAGGTTGTCTTGTCTTACAGATGCTCCGTGACAACCTCTGAGGATCGATTTGCCTTGACGAATGTGTCTCAATTTCCGAATCTCAACTTCTTCTTCCTTTTTTGACTTGTTTAATGTGCGTGTCGCGGTGTGTTAGGAATAAAAGAGATAGTTATAGACCAGTGGTTCGGGGATCACCAGTGGTCCTTGAGAGGGTTCCAGGTGGTCCCCACTCCCCAGGATAAATGATGGAAACCGGGATGTAACTCTTTTAGAGCGTAAAAATGAAACCACATGGACCTTTGTGCGGGTCCATTTGGTTTCATGTTTACACTCTTAAGAGTTAAAATATTCATCACCATCATCTGAATTAGTCTATAGGTCTACACAACTAGAGCATCTAGACCAGGGGTTTTCAACCTTTTTGACACCAGGGACCACCATTTATTCAGCATTTGAGCCACAGACCACCATTTGATTACATTTTAGCTCCAAAAATAAAGAATTCTTTTGGTTTTGTTCACAATTCCAGGGTATTTTTTTTGCAAAGAAAACAGTGTAGACTTCTTAATAGTGCTATTCAATAGTGCTAATTCAGATGCTGAATATTTTAACTCTTGAGAGTGTGAAAATGAAACCAAATGGACCCGCAAGGGTCCATTTGGTTTCATTTTTACATTCTCAAGAGTTACATCTGGTTAACCAACTTTCCATCATTTAGCCTGGGGACCACCTGGAACCCTCTCAAGGACCACTGGTGGTCTCCGGACCACCTGTTGAAAACCCCTAGAGGATCTAGAAGATTAATGGTCATTTTTGATCTGTATGTTTGACTGTTTTGTTTCTGAAATCCAGCCTGGAATATTGTGGACAAAAGCAAAAGAAATCTTTAGTTTCGGGGGGTCTGACTGAGTGTGGGTGAAAATGTCCTCAAATGGTGGTCCGTCCGTGGCTCGAATGCCGAATAAATAGTGGGTATCCCTGGTATCAGAAAGGTTGAAAAACACTGTTATAGACCAATTTGCTTGTCCGTGTTCTGTTTTGTTAGAGTTTACCTGAGGCTATGAGTGCTGAAGTTGGTGCGTATAGCCCATACCCCCCTCCTCCAATACACTTTCTGTGCAGAGCACACTCCTCTTTGTAAATACATACAGTAGCACAGGAGCAGTAAGGGGTGAATTGCCAATTTGGTGGAGTACTGGTTTTCCTCCTGTTTTTATTTAGTTGGGGGAAATTAGGGTTGGGTTGGTGACTCATATTGTTTGTTTGTGTGTATCCTGGCAGGAATGGGAGAGAGGTGGTTTAATCAAAGGGGGGAGTTCTTGTTATTTTGGCCTGGAGTCCACCCCGACATCAGGCTCATTTCAGTAAACGCGCTGACTGTGTAATCGATCGCACCACTTCTTTCCAATCAATAGTTTTCTCAACCTTTTTCTTTACTGTTCTGATATTTTAACTCCTATAGAGGCTGTGCAACTCTTCAATATTTTAGATATTTTAATGTGAACGTATGTATCTGATGTACCGGCCCTATGCATCAATCAATCAATTAATCAATCCAGCAAGCCAGTAAGCAATCGATAAAATGGCCAAACATTAAGTTACCTCATGTTATATCTTCTTTTTGTATCATACATCAACACCCACGGACACACACCTTGTATTTCCCGCTTGCGTGTCCACTGGGACGCCACTTGAGTGAGTAGAACCTGGTCTCTGCTCCAACTCCCGGACCCCCGGCTGTGCCCGCACCTTAGAATACAATGCAAACATCAATATTGTATTTTTTCTTCATTTACAAGTCTACACAATTAGAGAACAAAGAATAGACCTTTCAGTAAGCCCCGCGAACTCCCCAGTGTCCACCCAAGGGTAGGACACTTTCCAGCCAGACTCATTCAGTCCAATGTAAATATCATGGACATTACACCTTAAATTAAATACTGTTTCATTTTTGGAAACAGACCTTCAAAATCCCCTTGCAATCCATCAACAAGGCATGCCCTATGCAGTGGAAAAATGTGTGTGTGTGACATTTATTTTTTAAAAACACTGTTTTATCACATAGTAAACTTATTGGTGGAGAGGTTTGTGATTGGACCATAGCTGTTGGGGAGGGGCTTACTGAAAAGTCTATTGTTATTTTGGTCACCGTTTGCCAAAAGCATGAGTGGCGTAATGTCATCAAATGGTGGCTCATTGTGGCTCATTGACATGAAAACGGTCAGGGGAAAAACAACACTGTTTATTATTAAGGAGGTCTGTATGTACTGCACCTCCTCCCCAGGCAGGGTTCCTCCGCTTCTCCTCGCTGCCCCGGGCGTTGTCGGCCCAGGAGACGCGCACGGCCTCCGGCGCCAGCGCCACGGCCTGAACGCCCACGGGGGGGATCATGGGAGCAGAGGAGGACGAGGAGGAGGACGAGATGGAGGACGAGGAGAAGTCTGGGAAGGAGTGGTAGAAGTCGTCGTCTGAGGAGTCAGACGACGGGTCCAGAGGGTCTGTAGAGGTGCATCGGAGCGAAAAAAGCAGTGTTTTTTTGGAAATACAGTACATTTTCAGGTTTAGACAAGGCCAAGACATTTGAGAGAGACATTTTTTTTTAGAAAAGCAGGAATCATATAATAGGAATCATTAGATTCAGAAGATTCTATCCCTATATCTATGCTGACCCTTTAGGGGAACCTTTTCCATTAACCATAATTTAGTCTTCTGGACCTCAAATTAGACGTCAATTTTACACTAGTTTCCAGGCTGTTCCACTGTGTGGCTCCTATGTAGATAAATGAGCCTTTGCCCACCTTACTTTTAAAAGCCGGAAGCACCATATCTGCTACACTAGCTCTGCTAAAATGGCTGTGCACCTCATTTACCTGCCTGAAGCATATTTTTAGGACAGTTGGAATCTCTCCGTATTTAATTTTATGGGCCATGGTTAGTCTATAGCTGTAGTGACTTTGAGTTCGATTGGGAGCCAGTTCACATAATGCACACACTTTCACATGCACAAGCCCTCCCATAATACTGAAAAGGAAAGGAGCAAATAAAAAATATAGAGGAGAGGAGAGGAGAGGAGAGGAGAGGAGAGGAGAGAGAGAGAAGAGAAGAGAAGAGAAGAGAAGAGAAGAGAAGAGAAGAGAAGAGAAGAGAAGAGAAGAGAAGAGAAGAGAAGAGAAGAGAAGAGAAGAGAAGAGAAGAGAAGAGAAGAGAAGAGAAGAGAAGAGAAGAGAAGAGAAGAGATGAGACTGTATGCCTTCCAGTGTGAGCACTTGTCAAGTACTCATACACGGAGGTGGGCTGATACGAATGGCAGCAGCATTACTGTAAACATGCTGTGATAACATCAACAGCCCCTCGGTCGGCGGTGCGCTACCTGTTAGCGAGCGCGTCACGGCGCTCTCGTACAGCGGAACACCCTCACCAGCACTGTTGAACGCCTTCAGGGAGATGACGTAATGAGAGCTGGGCTCTGAGACAGGACGAGAGGAGGAGGAGAAGGAGGTTAGAAACAAAAAGAAAGCGGGGGAAGAGAGAGAAAGAGAGAGAAAATAGAGAGAGACATACAGAAAGAGAGAGAGGTCTTATTTCCATTATAGAAAGTGTATGTTCATTTAGCCGATAAAAGGAAACGCGAATTGTCCACCATTGTTTCCATCCACTGATGAAATGTGACTCATGGGAGTCGAGGGAAATATAAAACAGGCACCTGAAATAAGCAATAGGTGGCACAATTTTGCCAGTAATGTGAGACGCATGGCTATTTCACATATATTTTGACTTTTATAAAGCACTTTTATAAAGTCAAATACAAAATATTATACACTGACTGCAATTGGACTATAAGTCATTTATTTATTCTGTGCAGAGGCTGTTCTGGCATTTGTTTTTCTAAACAATGCTGAATTAAATTATTAAACTATGGCGCTGGTGAGACTAGATTGCATTCTAAATATTAGTAAATCCCTGACTTTATATTTACGATTCTGAATGCGATGTGGGTCTGTGAGATGACAGCACATTTCCATTTTGGTCAGGGACGTGCAGAGAGTGTTAAGAGGGGCATGGGACGAAATCCCATAAGATTTCGGGGAGAAGGCAATTATCCTCAACCCTGCCAAGTGGCATCAGGGCTGGATGTAACACTTCCCAATTGGGGTGGGGGCAGGAGAAAATGCTATGGGGGCGGCTTCATCATCATGAAGCCACACCCATACCATTTTTTTGATTACAGGACTTATATTAGGCAATTAATCAGTTGTTGTTGAAGTTGCAACAGACACGCAGCATGCATAAAGCTAAAGGTCTGGTTTTCTGTTTTCAATGATGAAATGCTTTTGGTTTAGTGGTGAGACAACTGTAGTTAGTTAGTAGCAGTGGTAGAGTTTCAAATCATTTTAAATATAAGCACTTAGGTTGTTTTGCATGCCATCATGTTTGGTGGGGCGCAGTCAGGGCATTTAGGGGGGCACCCCCCCCCCCCCCATGCCCATGTCTAGATCCGCCCCTGAGTGGCATGGAAGGAAAGGATTGCTGCATTCCGGTCTGGAGTCTGGGACAGTTGTTTTACAGACTGGGTAAAGTTGCTGAGGCCCCCTTTGATGAACTACAAGTGCTTGTGTTGATGTCCCTCCTGCTGTGCCCTAGTCCGTTCCGAGCTTTTTTTTGCAGAAGTAGAACTTTCATTTTGTAGAATTTCCATTAAAAACACTCTCACTGGGGGAGACCAGGAGCCTGTAGACAGACGTTATTATTTTCTTTTCCAACTGTTCAAATGTGAAAAGTGCTTTCCAATTTGACTCTTTCGATACAAACCCAAAATCTGCCACCTTGCAGCGATGTTTTATTTATTTATTTATTTATTTATTTATTTATTTATTTATTTATTTATTTATTTATTTATTTATTTATTTATTTATTTATTTATTTATTTATTTATTTATTTTCACTAAATGGAAAATTATTCACATTTTGAGGTGTTTCTATTCAACATTCTATTCACAAGAGCCGTTTTTAGAGCCTGGCAATATGGCTTATGGAAACATGCCTAGACAGAGAGCAGGGGCGGATCTAGGCATAGGCATGGGGGGGCAATGCCCCCCTAAATGCCCAGTCTGTCCCACCAAACATGATGGCGATGAAGCTGCCCCCCCCCCCCCCCCAATTGGGAAATGTTACATCCGCCCCTGACAGAGAGAGTGATAGAACAGTACAACCAAAAAAGTTCTGGGGTTGTCAGAAAGGCTATATATTTCTGCCGTGTCAAACTCAACATTGCCACTGATAAAGGTCCACAACCCAGGACTGAAATGTGTCATTTTTCAGGTGTCTTGTGCATATATAGGTGTAAATACAGAGACACCGCAATGGCCACTTGGGATGTACTGTATATATTGCCAACGTCGATGGCCATATTATAGCTGGGTCAGCTTGCCATAACGCAACCGCAAAAAATATGCCTGAGTTTGCAAATAAGTACCTTGTGGCTTAAACTTTTTTTCTGTTTTGTAAGCATTACTGTTACTACAGCTACAGTGTAGTTATCTACGTGAGATCACGTTTTTTGTTATGGGACTCGTTATGTAAGTAAGGGATAACACCCGAAGAATCGGTGATTTGTTTCCTAATAACTGACCGAGAGCTTATTACATTGCTTAATAAATAACTAATAATTGACGTTTGCTTTTATTTATCTGCAGTTGTGTATTCTACGTTCGTCCACACAGGGAGGTCCGTTGTTGAGCGGAACGTTGTTGTGACATATGTGACTGCTCACGAGAGCAGAACTCTGGCTTCTGATTGGAGCGTTCATTCAAGCCATGTAATTAGTATGCATAACTGCATGTCTGACATTTGAAACATTCGTTTTGGGATTCAGCGAGTTGTAATAACTGGTGAGAGAGGGGATACAGTACATGCGCTAGCCACTGGAACCCCAGCCTATATTCTGAGGGGATAATTTCATCCAATATCACACCATGTGGTAAGATTATTTTCTTTTTTTGCGCAGCCTGGGAGTCGATGGGCACTTGGTTTGCAGCTAGTAGGGCAGGGTATATAACTTATACTATGAACCAAAATCTAACCATACTGAGCCAATAGAGTGGAGGTGAGAAGGAGTTAGATTCTGTTTTTCAACAAATCTGTTTACAAACACAGTGTTTGTGCACACTAAAGTTGCCTCTATTACCTTTAAAACAATCATTCAACCAGCACCCATCAACTCCCACACACTGTGAAAAAGGTGGTAACTCAAGTGGTTGCTATCTTTTACCCATGCTCTGCATTCCCACTTAGGCTCTTATAATGATGAGGCTGCTCATTCTCAATGAGGTTCTGGCTGCTAATGATGCTAATACTATCCTCACCTAGGTTCTGGATGGCGTAGTAGCGCTGTTTGCTGTCCACGCGCACCGTCTGCGCGTACGGGCTGCCCACGCCGTACCCGATGATGTATCCGCGCACCAGGATGTTGGCACTGAGGGGCGGAGTCCACGACATGATGATGCTGTCTGGGAGGGGCCGGACGTGGAGCGAACTGGGCTGGTTCGGCACCTGGCTCTCTGTGGATGAGAAGAGGGAAGTGTACAGTACGTAATTTCCATAGGGTTCATGGGTTCAGTGAACCTACGGGCCCTCTCTTGGCCACTAGTGGGCCCAGTGTTGCCAACTTGGCGCATTTGTCACTATATTTAGCTTTTTTTCAGACCCTCCTAGTGCCAAAATGAATGAAAAGCTCCTGGCGGAAAATCTAGTGCCTTTTGGCTGGTGAGTTGGTGGCGAAATTGATTGACAAAAACCCTCATTTTCACCATTTTTTCCTCCTATAACAGTGGTTTTCAACCATTGGTCGCCAGGCTAAATGATGGACAGTTGGTTAACCAGATGTAACTCTTTGAGAGTGTAAAAATGAAACCACCAGTCTGCCACCAGTCTGTGTGTTCTTATACATCAAGGGTGTCGAACTCAGATACAGAGTGGGCCAAAATTTAAAACTGAACAAAGGCACAGGCCAAGTTTGAACAAACTAACCTTTTAAAGGGCAATTCCACCCATTTTCAAAAAATTCCTGAGCGGGTACAAATGTGAACCAAATGGCCATTTGGTTCCATTTGTACCCTTTCAGAAAAAATGGGTCTGAAAGAAAAATCATTAACACGGTGAAATACATCTTGGTGATGTCATCCGATGTATTTCACCATGTTAATGATTTTTTCAGACCTCCATTTGTAGGAAATACAGAATTGGGGAACTTTTTATCATGTCCACACTAGAGTACTTCGGGTTAGCCCGAGACCCGATGTAGCCCGAGCACCGACCCGGCCCGTGGCCGGTTCCGGTTCCGTTTACAAGAAATGACATCCGGGCACAAACGGGCCGGTTCCGCGATGTCGCGGGTTCGTTCAGGCCGGTTCCCGCATGTCCCCTGCATGTCCCGGGTACAATCAGGCCGGTTCCGGGGCGTCTCGGACCTCGGGTTACACCCAAAACCCGGGGATTGGCCGCCACAGCTGTCAATCACCCTCGTCATCCCCCCCTTGTTCTCCTCCGGCCAGTGAGAGGCGAGCATTGAGTCACGTGACTTTAGCATAGCAGGAAGTTGCTGCATATGTCATCATCATCACAAGCACAACAACTACAGCTACAACTTAACTATCGTGATAATAATAATTATTAAGATAAGCAATAAAGACAATGGTCTGCTGCTGGTGCAACAGAGACCACAAGAACAAAAAAGAAATCACTCTTCCACAACGGAGATATGAATTGTGTGACGTACGATCACGAGACGGCAGTTATAATAGTTGACTATGGATTATTATTTTTATTTACACACAATGGTGGAATAATGGCTAAGAAGAAAAGTACAGCTACTACTGGGATTCAACATCTAAAGAAGACGTGGATTTATTTTCTATGTATACGCTGTGAGTCGAGTCCTGTTCAACATGCATAGTGTTCAATGTAGGCTATTGACCATCCAGTGGCACTGCAGCACCACCCAACAGTGAACTACTAACAGTAAGCTACCGTCTTATTCATAATATACTAGTAGAACTCATTAAAGCGTTCAGACATTTCGGGTTCTCGGACATTTACGGTTCGGACCCATAATTTCAATAATAGCACCGGGCACGTCTCGGAGCGGGTTTGAAACGCCTCGGGCTTTGAACGGTCCGGAGCCATAATTTCAACAATAGCACCGGGCTCGTCTCGGAGCGGGTTTAAATCGTCCCGGGCTTTGAACGGTCCGGAGCCGTCATGTTAATTATAGCAGCGGGCGAAAAACGGAGCGGCTCCGATTACGTCCGGGTCTGAATCGAGTCGGTTCCTTGAAAATGGACCCGTGAAGGACTCTAGTCCACACAACATCTCCTAGGTATATTAATGACATATTAAAATGTTGAAAGTGGGTGGTCGTCCCCTTTAATTTGATAACGTCTCAAGGGCCAAATGAAATTACACGGCAGGCCAAATTTGGCCTACACATCCTCACAGCCTAAAAGGTAAAACTTGCCTTTTATCCAGACCATGGATAAAAGGACCATGTCGCCTTCTGAGACCCTCGTAAAAGGACTTCTATGCCTTTTCTCTAAAAAGGCGTTCCGTGCCTTTTCCGTCAGAAGGCATAATGTGGTTAGTGATTTATCGGAGAGCTCTGGGGTATGAAGGAGCGCTTGTTTTATCTGCCGGCTACTACTAGTAGGGCGGGGCGAAGGAAGTTTTACTGAGGTTATGGTTAGGGTTAGGTTAGGTTTAGGCATAGGTTTACTGAGGTTAAGTTTAGGGTTAGGATTAGGTATAGGCATAGCTTAGGTTTACTGGGGTTATGTTTAGGGTTAGAGTTAGGTTAGGGTGAGAGTTAGACGGTGCTTTATGCGGTAACTAACCCTAAACATAACCTCAGTAAAACTATGCTTCGCCCCGCCCTACTAGTAGTAGCCGGCAGATAAAACAAGCGCATCTTCATACCCCAGAGCTCTCCGATAAATCACTAACCACATTATGCCTTCTGACGGAAAAGGCACGGAACGCCTTTTTAGAGAAAAGGCATAGAAGTCCTTTTACGAGGGTCTCAGAAGGCGACATGGTCCTTTTATCCATGGTCTGGATAAAAGGCAAGTTTTACCTTTTAGGCTGTGAGGATGTGTTGATTTGGCCCATGGGCCAGAGTTTGACACCCATGTTATACATACTACATTTTAGCACTGGCGAGTAATTGCTGATATGAAAGTTTTCTCTCATGTTTTGCACTGCATGTGATGCTGCTGAATGAGTTTGTGGATTAATACATGTGTTACATAGGCAGCTTAGGCGGGCATATGTAAGAGTGTGCAGGGCCCCTCTGATAAGAAACCCCACGGCTGATGGACACTAGCTATGCTTCTGGAAGTATAGGAAGGGAAGAAGAAAGAAAGACAGCGAGATTGACTGCCTGCCTGACAGATTTCACAAGAAAGGCCGCAGGGCATTTTTATCCTAGGTGAAATATCTTAAGGGTTTCTTCACCTATCAGTTGTCTCTACTAGTAGAATCACTACTTCTTACCATAGCTGAGGGAAGTAGGGGTGCTGGGAGGGGAGGCTTTTTTCAGACACAGCCCCCCTTCGACAGGTGATTACAATTATTTGATTAAAATGCAATTATTTTAACCCTTTGTGTACTGAACACATTTTGGTGTTTTAGCTGTTGAAAAATCGCTCATATCGCGCCACCGAGTGGCGTGATATGAATCTAGCATGAGGATCTAGCATGAGGATTGAGGAACTAGAATCTAGGCTCGGGAAACTAGAATCTAGCGCTGTGAACTAGAATCTAGCATCAGAAACTAGAATCTGATCACAGATTGCTGTTAGTAAGCATAATACATACGCTCTATCACAGTATCAGAGGCTTAGCCTGGTGAAGAGCTTGTGTCAGTTTGCTCATGCATGTGGATAGGGTTGGTATAAGCCACTTTTCTGTTTGTAAATGCATGAGAACGTGCATGCAAGAGTCACATAGACGCACATTTTGTGTGCTCGCGCATTTTGCAGCACCCCATAGTGAACGTCCAGCAAATATCTCCCCGCAGCCATGCTTCTTACCGTCCAGATCGTTCTCAGGGGTTTCGGCTGTGTACCAATCGCTTGCTGGTCCTGTTCCATTGACTGTCATGGCGGCCACCTGGAACACGTATTGACTTCCTTTATCCAAACCTGGGGAGATAATTGCACATTAGGACAGTTAGTATTCTCATAATGTCTATTACCTGAATTTTAACTGTGTACAGCAGTGGTTTTCAGCCATTTTTTGATACCAGGGCCCACTATTTATTTGGCATTTGAGCCACGGACCACCATTTGAAAACATCTTAGCCCCAGAGACCCCCCCAAAAAACTAAAGTTTTCTTTTCGATTTTGTACACAATTCCAGTCTGGATTTCAGAAAACACATAGATCCATCAAAATCAAAATGATATTCTACATTCTCTAATTTATCTACACTTCAGATGATGAGGCTAATTCAGATGACGAATATTTTAACTCTTGAGAGCGTAAAAATGAAACCAAATGGACCCGCAAGGGTCCATTTGGTTTCATTTGTACACTCTCAAAGAGTTACATCCGGTTAACCAGCTGTCCGCCATTTAGCTGGGGACCACCTGGAATCCTCTCGGGGACCACTGAGAGGTCCCCGGACCACTGGTTGAAAACCACTGGTGTAAAGAAAGCTGACATCAAGACTACGGTTTGTTTTAATCAGCCATGCAGTGGCGTGTCCAGTCACCTGTCAGAAGGTACCAGAGGTTGTGTGGTTCCAGGGCCTCCTGGTCG
This sequence comes from Benthosema pterotum, assembly GCA_039105355.1. Classification (NCBI taxonomy): domain Eukaryota; kingdom Metazoa; phylum Chordata; class Actinopteri; order Myctophiformes; family Myctophidae; genus Benthosema; species Benthosema pterotum. The sequence continues at coordinate 32,590,680 of CM076985.1, forward strand.
CCACGGCGACCCGTCTTCCTGTAGCGGATCTTGTAGCCCACGATGACGCCGTTCTGCAGGTGGCTGGCCGGCGGCTGCCACGACACCCGGATGCTCTGGGAACGCAAGAGGACAACAACAAATAGTGATACAATTTACAATTCAGGCATTTAGCAAATGCTCTTAATCCAGAGCGACGTACATTAAGCAACAAACATTGCAATACATTATTACCGGTATAATGTATTGCAATGTTTGCTGCTTAATGTAAGTCACTTGAATTCAACTTATCTGTATGTATATACATACACAGATTAGTTGAATTCACAATTTGCTTTACAATTTAGGCACTAAAACATGGTAATATATTCCCACATTCCTGTATAATATAACTGCTATCTAAGTCTATTTATATGCTATCTAAAAGTACCTACAGTAGGTTGGTATGGAGAGGTGTGAAGAGGTGTGATTTCAGACTGTGGTGGACGGAATGCAATGCAAAAGTGCCCCCATAGTTTTGGGGACAGGAGGGAAAATAGTTTGAGGCATGTGGAGTGTTGGCCAGGCATTTTTATCGGGGGTAATGCCAGCTTCCCTGTGTGGGCTGATCTGAGTGTACAGGAGGGCTTGTAGGGTGCCATAAGACTAACAATATATGGTGGTGACATCCCTTTGGTTGCTTCGAATGCAAGCATGAGACTTTTGAACTCTGTGCGTGCAGCAACTGGGAGCCAATGGAGGGAGCCATGGTGATGACGATGTCGACCAACATTTTTTACAAGCTCAGGTGGATAGGCCTGAATGCATTTTTCACTTTTGGGATGACTGTGGCTCAGGAGGAAGAGCCGGTCGTCCAATGATCCATTCGTCGGCGGTTCGAATCCCGGATCCTCCCGTCATGTCGTAAGTGACATAAACCCGAAATTGTGGTGGTTGTGCCTTGCATGGTTTCCTCCGCAATTGGTGTATGAATGGATGAATGTATTGCAAGTAAAGGGCGTAAAGGCACTATATAGATGCAGCATTTGCCATTTATTTAAGGCAGAACCTGATCCAGAATAGGGTTGAGAACCACCTAACTAAGCATCCAATTATAATCCGTGGCACTACATGAGCCTCTTTGACCTCGATTTTGGATGACAATAACAAGAGGAAAAGATCTAAGTGACTATGAAAGAAGCTCATATCGGAGCACTGATGCCAGGAGCTTCAGATATAAAGACAGCTTAAAAGGCTACTGTCTGCAACTATGCATTTCCATCTACAGGAGTGGCTCTAAAAACCTTTTCAGGTCAAGGAACTTCCACCTTCATGCATTTATTTCTAAAACAAAAAACATGCTGTGCCAGCAACCTCCGGAAGCAAAGATTTCAGCTGAAAAATGTTTCTAAGGTTTTGTAACATTCATTTTCATATTTCATGTTTTTTTTCTTTTAGGTTTTACAATCTCAATTACAGCCAGAAAACCTGACCAAACCTGACTGGAGTGTTCTGTGAGGTTTTTGAGCTGCAATGAAAACAGTCAAAACAGCTCCCACATGGAAAGAAAATATATAGGCCTAAAGTGCAAACATGAAATTGGCCCCTACATATACAGTATGTATATGCCACATATATGAAATTGGCCCTCCTCTAGCCTCTACATATATGAACCTGACTGTGGCATGTGGTTTTATATAACACATATACTGTATATCCTATATATCCACATATATGCACCTGATTATTGCATACAGTATATGCAACATATATGTAACATATATGATGCATACAGTATATGATGCATATTGACATACTGTATATGTATATATTTCTTTCCATGTGGGAGTGAAAACAGTGGCATCTGCTAATGAATCCCATGGACATTGATGGGATTTGCAGGCTGTGACGTCACATTCAGCAGGAAAATCAGAGCACAGAAAACCCCAGACTCCAGACAATCTACGGAATGTGAAAAGGGGTGTTTTGGGTGTATTTTTTGTCATTTCACAATCCCTAAATACTGTAAATCTTTGTAAAGATTTTCATGATTTTTCAAAAATGAGAGATATGTTAGATCACATATGTCAAACTCAATGCCTTGGGGACAAATCAGCCCTGTGAATGGGATGAGATTTAAATATTATTAGTACTGGCCCTCGATCGGTATCACTTTCATAACTCAAATGATTTTAAGGGACATTTTTGAAGGAAATTCACTTTTTTGCTGTTTGCATTGGACAATATGGTAAACCAGTGTCCACATATTGAAACACAGTTCAGTGGCTCTGGCCCTCGTACTTTTCTATTTTGGCCCACTGTGTATTTGAGTTTTACATCCCTGTGTTAGATTATAGTGCACCATGAAGTGGCATACTATGAGCTTACATTTGAATTGCCAAAGGTTATGGTGATTAAAGTGATTGCAGTGCTATAGTAAGCCTACTCTGCTGTAATTAAAAAGAACAGCCAAAAACATGCATGCCTCTCCGCCGACTTTTTGGGGAATTGCGTTATAGGCATGCATCAATCAAGCCAGCATTTGCATTTTAAAAAGATGCTTTTATAATTCTGGATTTTTAGGGAGAAAAAAACACTTCACATGAGTTTTTGATTCCTGGATTCCTGCCTGTGTACGTGGTTGTGCGTAAGCATGTGTGCGTGTGTGTGCGCGTTTTGTGGTAGGGGGAGGGAGGTCTGATTTGATAAATGAGTGTTTACACTGTATGTGTATGTAGGGAGTAGCACACACACGTGCACACACACACACACACACACACAGAACTTGCTAACAAACTACACTTGGGACTTGGCAGACATCTGCTGTGTGTGTGTGTGTGTGTGTGTGTGTGTGTGTGTGTGTGTGTGTGTGTGTGTGTGTGTGTGTGTGTGTGTGTGTGTGTGTGTGTGTGTGTGTGTGTGTGTGTGTGCGTGCGTGCGTGCACGCGCACGTGTGTGTATGTGTGTGTTTGAATGCACGTGCACATGTGCGTATGTGTGCATGTGCGTGTTTGCACATTTTAATTACCTCATTTGCATGTTAACGAGCTGTCATCTAGGCACACATGTACACACACACACACACACACACACACACACACACACACACACACACACACACACACACACACACACACACACACACACATACAGTACAGTGAAATGGATGTTTGGGTTGATGCTAACAACTGCAGACGTGTGTGTGTGTGTGTGTGTGTGTGTGTGTGTGTGTGTGTGTGTGTGTGTGTGTGTGTGTGTGTGTGTGTGTGTGTGTGTGTGTGTGTGTGTGCGCGTGCGTGCGTGTGTGTGTGTGCCTGCAAGCCCTGCATGCATGCGTGAGTGTGTGAACATGCACACAAGTGCATGTGTGTTTGTTTGTTTGTTCGTATGTGAATCCATTAGCATTTAGCAACACCTGCTCTCCCCATTGGCTTTCCATTGGCACTAATTGATTAGCAATGCAATTGATCATGGCAGAGAGAGAGAGAGAGAGAGAGAGAGAGAGAGAGAGAAAGAGAGAGAGAGAGAGAGAGAGAGAGAGAATGAGAGAGAGAGAGCGAGAGAGAGAAAGAGAGAGAAAGAGAAAGAGAGAGAGAGAGAGAGAGAGAGAGAGAATGAGAGAGAGAGAGCGAGAGAGAGAAAGAGAGAGAAAGAGAAAGAGAGAGAGAGAGAGAGAGAGAGAGAGAGAGAGAGAGAGAGAGAAAGAGAAAGAGAAAGAGAGGGGGGGGGGACTATAGGAGAGGAGACATTGGTTTGAATTCCGTCTGTGTATTTGTTTCCTAGACGCCCAGAAGGGAGGAGTCTGTCCCTCCACAGTTTAGTCTCATTGGTCAAAACTGTTTCCTGCCGTACGTGCAATCAAGCACAAGCACATCTTTGTGTAAAAAAACGCCCAGACCAGGCTTCTCTTATTATTATTTAAGTGCATTCATACATTCTTAAAATTGTTTTTAATGCTTTTCATCATATTGTAGCTTATTTCTAATCTTTTGTGCCTGAATCACCACTGATATAACCAGTCTGGTCATTTATTTATTTATGTAAAGTTTAGCTGTAGTATCACAGTGTCCTGACTCGGTGGTGGGGGCGCTGATGTGCTAATATGGCTGTAGGTCGGTATTTTCTAACAACACTGGTTAATGGTTTTTAAAGTAGGATGGTAACAATATAGTAACTGTGTCGAAATATTTTCGAAAATCGAAGAATATCGTTATGTAAACAGAAAATATTGTATTGTATCGTTTGACTTTGTTTTATACCAATTTGCAATGCAAAGAATCGGTATGGTATCAGATTGAATCGCTACCAATACTAAGTGCTCATTGCATTGTATTTTGCAATTTTAAGAAGAAAATCTGCAGTATCTACATGTTTCATACATTTTAATGCTAAATAGTTACTGTTTCATCAGATCATTGAATCGAATCGTATCGTATTGCCAAACTGAACCAATAATACTAAACCAATATCATCCATGTACCGGATTGTCAACAATGTATTGTGATACGTGTCAAACAAAACACTGTTAGAATGTATTGTTACACCGCTAGTTTAAAATGATGGTGTTACGTGACATACAGCCACACCTCTGGCCGCCTGCTCTCACCCACCGCTCTGTCACCGGAACTGTAATAAACTGGCAGCCAGACAGGCTAGTCTGATATAAAAATCTTTGATCAGATATGCTCGGGGCTGGGGCTGCAAGAATTAACATGAAGCACAGAATGCAAGCCGTTTACAGGATGAATAGATCTCTGTGTAATTTGTATGTCTGGCACGCACTCAGAGCCCCGACGACAAGCAGCTCACAACACAGCGACAGTTAATTTAGCCCCGGTTTTGTCACATCCCACAAGTTTGGAAAATGCAGAGAGGGATTTTTTTTTAACAACTGGAAGAAGTGGCCATTGATTGGACACAGGAAATGTCTGATAGAACAAGCAGACTGGGCAGAAAATACATAAAGAACAGATACCCTTTCAAGGACGCTGATAATGTACAATTGTGCAGGGCGCACGCTGGCCTAGTGGTCCCGGCGCATGCCATATACAGGCTCTGGCCTGACAGCGTGTCGTGTGTTCAAGTCCCGTTCATGACACCCCCCCCCCTCCTATATATGCAACATACTGTATATGATGAACATATTGGCACACATGTACATACATTTTCTTTCCACGTGTGCAACATATGGTATGTCACCAAATCATAAAGTATAATTTGAGTGACCAAAGTAGATTCCTAAGCACGCTGGCAGCAGTGGATTCTCATTATAGCTAAATAAAATGTTTACAATGGTGAAATGGATTGTCTCATTAATCATGATCGATGCAGCGGTGTCTCCTCTGCGATCTGTGTGAAGTGGTGCAAATAAGACAAACCGCCAAAATATACATTTTAGTTTAATTTAAGTGTAAATCATCTTCACATAATAACCTCAGTATACCCCAGAATAAAATAAAGTCAGCATTTTTGTGTCTGCCAAATTCATACTTTTATTTAATATATTTCAGCAGTATCTGCTCCAAGTTTGGTCCCTTCGCTCACTATGGCCCTCTGGAAGAAATCGCTGCCCACACACCTGCCTCTCACGGTGGTCAACAGCAGGTTGCTTTTGGCAGGTAAAGCAACATGCCATGCTGCTGCTGACCAGTACTGCTGTACAGAGTGAGAGGCCAGAGGCATGCTACATGCATGCACTAACTCCAATATGTGTGTTTTCTTGTGAGGCAGGACCATGTCATGGTAACAAGGAAAGATGAGGTCCACACATTAGATCTAAAAAGGTGCATTCATCAGACCTCTCTGATGAACAGTCAAGTGGGTCCAAGACGAAGTGTCACATCCATGTGTTGCATAAAGAATAGCCAGTTTAAGATCACTCCGACTGTGGCTGAACAAGAATACCGTAAGACCCAAGTTTACAAGCAGCAAAACAAAAGGAGGACTCACTCACCCTGGACAACACCACCTCCAATGTGATGTTCTGAGGCGCGCCGCTAGGAACTATGGGAAAATAACAGAGACAGAGAAAGTTAGTAAAACAGCTGCAGCTAAAAATTAATATTCTGAACCAAACCCTAGATTATGAGTTATGAGACAATTGTCCAGCCAAACACAGCATTTCGAGATGCATGGGTTTAACACCGTTATAAATTTAAAGAAAAGAACCTTGGATACAAAACTTGAGCTCTTGCCCAAACTGAAGAATCGAAATCAAGTCCTGTTGAGCCAGGCGTGTTGATGAACATCCATCTGTCAGTGTATAGGCTGCAGTAAAATATGGGTATTTTACTGCAATTATTTTTAATGCAATAAGAAATTGCATTACACATTTCTATATAGCCTGTAAGCCTTCCATCTATTTCGTGAATCTAATGCTGCCAATTGACAGTGTTACGCATCAGAATTACATCTCCATCTGTAATGCTTCCTTTAATGTTATCATGTTCTTTACAGATCTAAAGTACTCCTACTGTAAAGGGACTGTTTCTTCCCTCTTTGAAGCTTCCCCGAGTGGAACGCTGCCCCTTCACGCTTCATTATTAGTAGACCACAGACAGCGGCTAATTGAATGGACTGCCTCTATTACTTACCTGTTGGCAGGCTTTTAAATGCTACAGTACCTTAGAGTCTATTCACACCATGCACCTTTTTTTTCAAGGACAAAAAAAAACACAGCCTAGAGTAGAAAAAGGAAAGGACGGGGCACTGGCAGTCCTACGTAGAGCCGACTTCAAGAATTTAACTCTGGGGTATGCACTGAATATTGAAAACAAAAATCTCATCCTACAGTGGGTTGCTGTGGACGTGAAAGTACTGCAATCAAGTGGGAGCAACTGGCCGGCATATTACTGGCCTAAAATGCAGGCTATCAATCTTCCGTAGACAAGGTGCCAGAGACAGGCGGCGCAGCGCGGGCAAGGTCTCTGTAGTTTCTCCTTCCCTGCAGCCCCCGTCAGCTCTGCATGGCTGCTGCTGCTGCTTTGAATCCAGTGCGGTGCTCACACATTTTGTACCTGACGGCGATTCTAAAAAAAAATGTCTTCTAAATCGTGACCTAACTTTTCTGAGAAACTTTTATATGTATGGCTATAAAACACGGCACTACCCACAGAGGCACGGCACACAGTATATCTGCAGAAACTGCAACAGAGACTGCCACTCAGGGGCTTATACAACAACAGGCTAAAAGTATGTTTTAATGGTTGGAATGAACCAGAAATGAGGGGAGGGGGGGGCACAGACGTGTTTCCGAACCAATCAGAGCAGTATCCCTTCAGGTGATGGGATGGCAAAAAGAGACACTGAGCTATACTATACGCAACACATGGACTGTTTGTTCAGATTATTCTAATGCGCTGATTGAGTTTAAACCGAGCAATACACTGTCTGGATGCCAGAATGGGATTAGAATTTTAAAATCTATGACTAATTAAGACAACAGGTGCCTAATTAAACAGGTCAGCTAAAATTCTATTGGCTTTTATTGATGTGATAGCGGATAGGTCGTTACACAGCACGTGTTTTAGATTTTTAGGAAGTTGTAATATAAAATTGGACAAAAGTGAGATTTTCACATTTTGGGTAGGCCTATGCTTTGTTGGGTATGGCCATAGAATGACCCCAGATGTGGGAACATATTTTTCAATTTCCTGGTCCTTTAACAGTGGGCGATCGTTGCTTGAATTTCACTGACTATTGCCTAAATCGCTCACTATTGCCCGAAAAAATCAATTATATTTTCTCCGACCACTTTTCAACCATCGCCTGATTGCCACATTCACCAATACTCGCCGTCCCGTAGATAAATAATGGACTTCTGAAAAAAAAAAGTGACTATCGCCTGCTGTTAAAATGCACTGGAATCCCTGGCACATACTCTGTTGTCTTTTGAGATAGAATGAACCCAACCGACATAGCGACTACCCCACTTTAATTTGAAATATCTTTGAATAAATATGGGGCAGTCAGGGAATTTAGGGGGGCATTGCCCCCCTATGTCCATGCCTAGATCCGCCCGACTACGCCAAAGATTGAAAGACGACTCACCGTCCGATAATGTTTGAACGTTGACGCCTGCTGTCGCCATGCCAACACCATGTCTGTTCACTGCGACGACTCGCACACTGTACTCCCCGAATTTCCTCAAGCCCTCCAGCTTGTAGTACTGAGCAGATACTTCTGCACTCTGAAACACACACACACACACACACACACACAATTGCACCCACATATTGTCAGGGGCGTTTTTACCATTAGGCAGTCTAGGCAGTTGCCTGGGGCACCATGAGGGGAGGGGGGCACCGGGGCGACCACCAGACATGCTTTAGAAGGATCCCAGTAGCCTGTATGGACAAATACATTATACGTGTCCTCTACTACTACAATTGAATATGTAAAACACATTATAGGGCTACATTTACGTCACACACTAAGGGCTCCATTTTCGTTACCATCTAAACCCCTTTTTAAGTTAAGGGATAAGCGGTTTAGTGGTAACGAAAATGGAGCCCTAAACCCCTTATCCCAAACCCCTTATCCCTTTTTTACTATTTTGATAAACCTTTTGGAATCATTCAACATGCCAATATATTGACACATTGTGAGCTTGTAGACTGGCCATTGTAACTAATGATTTTTTTTTTTTTATCCCACGATTTTGCAACCCATTTTTCACCCAGTGACAATTCCTAATGTGATCCTGGGCTCCACCAACACACCCTCCACCAACCTGGGGAGGCAGTGGACTGGCCCCATGCTTCCTTCAATGCATGAGGAGTCCAAGCTGCCTGCTTTTCACCTGACAGGGGGGAGTTTCCCTGGTTGGAAGTAGCGTGTGGAAGGAACACGTTGTTCTAACCAGTTCCAGTTCCCTCCATCAGGCACCCCGGTTGGCCAGGGGGAGGCAGTTTAGAGCCCAGGACTACAGCATGTTTTTTGTGAGGGTATCTATAGGGGACACGGGGAGAACATGCACACTCCACACAGAAAGGCCCTTTCACCAACCCCGCCAACACCCACAGCGGCGCCCCTATAGGGGGAAACGAACCCAGGACCTTCTAGCTATGAGGCGCACTAACGATTTTTAAATTAGTTTAAAAAGGCAAAGAAGTTAAGGGATATGTTCTTTAGTTTACAAATAGTTCATAATTATATCCCTTGGGGGCGCCATTTTACTGTGCCTTTTCCAAGGAAACTCTTGCCTGGGGCTCCAAATTGCTTAGAAACGCCACTGCACCTTGTAGTACTGAGCAGATACCTCTGCACTCTGAAACACACAGGGGTCATGGACCGGGTCAGTGTTATAGCTGTACTCCTGCTACGAGAACAACAACTACTTAGTTGAAACAAAAGACCGAATCAAACAAAGCTATAGTGGGCATCGAGCGGTTTCTTAAAACTATGGTTGTCTGGCTTTTGTGTAATGGAAACAGAAAGTTGCTCCAGCACCATGCTTTTGTTTATTTATTTATTTCTGTATTTTTGTTGTTGTTTGTTGGATTGGATTGTGGCCACATGCTGGACGAGGTCAGCGCCAGAACGGGGCAAAGGGGATGGTTTGAAATGAACTGTTATTTGGACCAGCAATCAGAGAGGTTGGAGAGTTGTGCTGTATACAATTGAGTGCCTTCACAACAACAAGTAAATCAATCAGGAACTGTGAGGAAACAAAGTGCTGCCTACGGCCTGTCTGTCACTGTGATCAACAGCAGGTTGTGCATGTGTGCATGTATGTGTGTGTGTGTGCGTGCATGAAGATTCGCAGTGTAATAGTAGACTTTCAGAGTTTGGCCTCGAAAGCCACACAAACATGCACTATAGTGGTCAAAGAGATGTGAAAACTAAAGTGTGTGGATCATTTTTTGTTACGCAGACAGCAGTCAGTCATTTATTATTTCTGAGATGGAATAAGTCGACAAGAGTGACCTTGACAATTTGTTCCTCAATTAAACTCAACAGTTAGAGCTATTAGTGCAGTCTTATTCCGTAAAATCAGGCTACAGTATGCCCAGAACTCAAAATGGTTCAGTTTACAATTTAAGCATTTAGCAGTCGTGTTTAATCTAGAGTGACAAAGAACAAAAAGCTGAGCTGAGCAGTCCCGCCCCTTTCATGACATCGCCCGTGGTCCAGAAATGGAATCCTCATTCATTTTCCTCAAAGACTTTTCGAAAATGGTTGATATAAAGACAATTATGCCGCAGAAAAAAACAACTCGGGTCGTGTCAAATCATGTCAACAAACACAAAATTAGCATGCAATATCTAATTAGCAAGACACTTTTTGTTTGTTTTTCTTCTTAGAAATGATTGTCCCAAAACATTGTGTGTTGTCTTGATTTGTTACGAACCGCCACTCACAGTTGGCACTGTGAGTGGTGTAATCGTCTTTATGTGAGCCATTTTGGAAAAGTCTATGAGAAAAATGAATGGGAAATCCATTTCTGGAACAAGGGCGACGTCACAAGGGTGGTGGGACTGCTCAGCTCTCCATTTCTATACTGCAATGAAACAACATGTCTACATAACATACTATAAAAGTTATATACAGCAAGGTTCCTGGTTCAATCCTCTTTCTGGCCGTGTGCCAAAGTGTCCTATAGAGCAGGACCCCTAACATCATCATGAAATGATGAGAAGGCGCCATGTAAATACAATCCACATTTATAGCATCCCCACACAGTGGCGCTGTAGTGAAGGTATACCTGCTCTTTCCCGGATGGCTGCTCCCTCCAGATGACCCGGTAGGTCAGGATTGGCCCGTTGGCCTGGGTGGGCGGGTCCCACGTTGCCTGTACACTGGTAGAGCTCACTGGGAACACGCGGAGGTCATCGACCGGACCCGGAAGTAGAACTGGATGGTGGGAGAATAAGATTAAGAATTGGAGATATATACGGTATCTGCTGTCTGCCTTTTTGTCTGCTTACTAGTGATAGACCGATTATCGGCTGCGGCCGATTATCGAATTCGATATTCATGATTTTATTAATAATCGGTATCGGTGCTCAAAATAAATAATCGAAAAAAGAGCAGCCGATTATTTGTATTTATTATAAATGTTCAAAAATTGGACATCGACCACTTTCATTGAAGATCCGTTAGATTGTGGTGGTAAGGAGATGTATAGCTGTGTGTCTCTGACTCCATCACCTCATGTATTTATAGATTTATCCAAATTATCCAAAATGTATTTTCTCTTTTTCTTTTATGTCTGAAGCTCTGTGCCTGTACTTGAATTAAAAAAGATGCATTTGATGGAGGAGAAACTGAAACACTTTTCCTGCTTCTGCACTTTTATTCTATTAAAGTAAATAATAATCGTATCGGCTGATATCGGCTATCGGCCTTTTTGATGTTCCACTAATCGGTGATCGGAAACATCGGCCAAAAGTCTGATCGGTCGATCTCTACTGCTTACCTATCTATTGACGGTACAAGGTTACAGGCTTTATTTCCAACACTGTTATTGGCCCGACAGTCAATAGACAGACAGACCCTCACCTAACTATGAGTGCAAGAACAGGAGCAGTGCAGAACATTAGTGCAGGAAGGGTGAAATCCAACAGAGACTATAGATCACTATTGTCGCAACCAGATCGCATCCACTAGCAACCAGGTTGCATCAACTCAACTATAGCTCCACTAGCCATAACCATAAGCAAGGAGTTGCAGCCAGGTTGCAACTATAGTTGTTTAGTAATCGCGACTGCAAGCACCTATAGCCGCAAATGCGACCAGTAGGCTATAGTAGTCGCAGACAGTAAGAAACTGTCTATAGCCGCTGGTGGATTTCGCTGTCTCTCGACTAATGCTATGGGATCCGATTGTAATCGGAATTACAATCGGATCCCATCCATCCATCCATCCATCCATCCATCCATCCATCCATCCATCCATCCATCCATCCATCCATCCATCCATCCATCCATCCAGGGGCAAATGTAACAGTTCCCAATTGGGGGGGCAGGAGAAAATGGTATGGGGGCGGTTTCGCACCCATACCATTTTTGGTTACAGGACTTTTATTAGGCAATTAAGCATCTGTTTTCAGTGATGAAATGCTGTTGGTTTAGTGGTGCCACAACTGTAGTTAGTTAGTAGCAGTAGTAGTGTTTCAAATCATTTTAAATATAGGCACTTTAATTTGAAATATCTTGGGTTGTTTTGCATGCCATCGTGTTTGGTGGGGCAGTCTGGGCATTTACGGGGGCATTGCCCCCCCATGCCAATGCATAGATCCGCCCCTGCATCCATCCATCCATCCATCCATCTCATATGTACTCACGGTCTGGTGGTGTGGTGACCGTCAGAGGGGCGGAGCTCTGCCCTGGGCCCAGCGAATCATAGGCCACCACACGGAACGTGTAGCTGGAGCCTGGCTTCAGGTTAGCCACCGTTATGGCTAACGCGGTGGGGTCCGACACATTAACCGAACGCTCCCTACATGAACACCGAGACAAGGAGGAATTACATCACTGTCCAAGTGTCCAGGGAACACCAGGGGCGGTGGTGGACAGAAACTAAGAAGTTAGTACTGTACTGTACATTTTTAGGAATATTTACATATAAGCATTTCAAATTTCCAACAGTTGCACTTCTACTCGGTTCCAACTTTATTTACTTACCGTAGTTATACTTTGTAGATTGGTTATTATGACAAAACATATATTATAACCACTTAAACCCTACTCAGAGCGGATCTACGAGCTCACAATGTGTTGCAGTATTGTGATTGTGAGCTCGAAGATCTGATATCTTCAAAACGTTTTGATACATATGACATAAAATTCTGCAGAAATATGTATGAGTACAAGAACGCATACAGAAAATGCATATTACAATGCATATATGCATATTATACATATATTATAGTCATAAATGTGTTATAAACAACAACAACAAACAGACAAGAAAAATAATGGAAGTTTCAAATAATCCCCAAAAGGTCTGTTGCACTTCCCCCAACTGCACTTTAGAGCATGTGCATGTGCACATCTTGTTACAGAGGTGGACCAAGGTGTTTTTTTCCAAATCACCCACATCACTGAAAGCTCCTTTAATCAGAAACATTTCCGGGACCACCCACCTGTCGACGCCGTCCTCCGAGTAAAACACCCCGTAGGTTCGAACCTCGTCCCCCTCCTGGGGGAGGGGGACGGCCGGTGGGGGGCGCCAGCCCAGCCGCACGGAGTGAGGCGTCACCTGGAGCTCCGTGAGGTCCTGGGGGGCCGGGAGGAGAGAGGCACGGGTAGCTGGGGGAGAGAGGAGAGAGGGAGAGGAGGGATGAGAGAAGGGAGGAGAGGAGGAGGAAGAGGTGGGGTCTGTGAGGAGAGGAGAGGAGAGGAGAGGAGAGGAGAGGAGAGGAGAGGAGAGGAGAGGAGAGGAGAGGAGAGGAGAGGAGAGGAGAGGAGAGGAGAGGAGAGGAGAGGAGAGGAGAGGAGAGGAGAGGAGAGGAGGCAAGCAAGGCAAAAAAGGCAAGCAAGGACAAAATTGTTTGCAAAAAAAGGACAGAACAGGAACGGCAAAAAAGAGAGGTAGGTGCGCGTGTGATTGACAAGGCGAGGAATCGAAAAGAAAAAGGACATTATGAAGGAAGGAAGGCAGGAAGGAAGGAATGAATGGCAGAAGGAAGGGTGGAGAGAGAGAAAGAAAGAGAGAGAAAGGAGAGAGGTAAAGACAAGAAAGTAGCAAAATTGGAAAATAAAATAAACTTTGGCGTCATTTTTGTGCTGCTTTTCGTATACAAGAAAGGGTAAAAAAAGGTACAGTTGTAGAATTATTTGTTCTACAAGTAGTGGCGGTAGTGGTGGTGGCAGAGGCTCAAGTATTAGTACAAACGGCCACTCATTGCCGGATAGCGACACAAAGCGTCCAGATGACACATGGTTGACACCTGTCATGGTGGCAGTGAACCGCGTTCAATCTCAAAGAGCAGGAGATGGAAGAAATGTGACAGCAAGCTACGGCTGGATAAAAGAGGAGGCTGGAACTGCTGGAAGGAAGTCTGTATCTAGGAGAGTAATATCTTTACTTTACTTATGACTACTCAGAGAAAGTAATAACTAAGTAATATGTTACAGTAAATTACTTTCCCAAGTTTCCCCCCTTACGCCCTAGTGACAACTTGCAACAACAGAATATTGCGGTGGATTAGGATCTACAAACTGCTGCGCACCCCTGTTGTTATCTGTTGATAGCTTGTGAATCTGTTCTATTTTTCGTAGTAACATATTACATATTTCCCATTTTGGCAGAGTAATATCGTTACACTACTTTTGCTGGAAAAGATAATAATATTACAGTAATATGGAATATGTTTCTGCCCAACACAGATTGGGATTAGGGTTTGTTTTTGTTTGGATATCTTATACCGGTATACACCCTCCTTTTTCACTGATTCATTGATAACCTTATTAGTCTGAAATGTAAACCGGGTACACAGTAAGCCATAGAATGCCGAAGTCTTGACGTCACTCGCCATCTCCTGTAGTGGAAGATCTAGACACAGAAAAGTGTATCTTCCACATCTTCCACTACTGGTTCATGGAACTACTTTCTCTATGGAGATATGCAGAAGGCATCGCGGTTCAAAAATAAACAAAGTGTCTCTTCATTATTGCTGGGGCGGCGTCTCTGTATCTTTTACAGTCTGTCACCCATAAGACACAGTGCTTTCTCTCACTCAGGTGATCCTTCATATCCATATGAGTGAAACGCCATGCAGGGATGATTTGTTTATTATTCAATCACAGTTCTTGTACGAGATGATCTAAAATCTCCCTATGGGGATTACATTGCAAATAAAAAAAGTACGTGAACCAGAAGTTCCAACTGTCCTAAGAACATGCTTCAGGCAGGTAAATGAGGTGCACAACCATTTTACCAGAGCTACTATAGCAGATATGGTGCTTCCGGCTTTTAAAGGGCTCATTTATCTACATAGGAGCCACACAGTGGAACAGCCTGGAAAATAGTGTAAAATTGAAATCTAATTTGAGGTCCTTTAAACAGGAAAAGGTTCACCTAAAGGTTCACCTATGAAGGGTCAGCATAGATATAGTATAGGGACAGAATCGTTGGGAGGTGGGGTGTATGTTGTATTTTATGTGTATGTATTGCACTGTGTTGTAATTTATGGTAATGTAATTTAGTGTTCAGTGTTGAGGACCTATGCGAAAATAAGCCTATATGGACTTTGCTTGGTCATCCTTGAATCACTGATTTTAATTATTATTCCTATTATGTCTGTTTTTCTAAATAAATAATAAAAAAAAGAATCAGTGGACTTGGCACCGTCTACAGACATTGACGTCAGACTACGGTGCTCAATTAAGGCTAATTTCTGGGGAGTTAATTGGAGGGAAAGGTATCTCTTGAGAACATAGAATTAAACTTTAATTGTTTAGTTGTACACACTCGAGTTAATTAATGTTAAACATCCCACATTACTCAATTTACAAGAAGACAATAAAGATTGTTATCGCGATCAAAGTTTTCCTGTGATCTTCCCGATGGTACCAACGTCATTGAATTCAGGGTCGGATCTAGTGGGGGGTGCATCCTGCCCACCCAGTGTAATATCAGTGGTTTTCAACCAGTGGTCTGGTGAACACCAGTGATTCAGAGAGGTCCAGGTGGTCCCCAGATAAATGATGCAAAGTTGGTTAACCAGATGTAACTCATTGAGAGCGTAAAAATGAAACCTTGCGGGTCCATTTGGTTTCATTTTTACACTCTCGAGAGTTAAAATATTCATCATCTGAATTAGCCCAAGTCTACACAACTAGAGAATATAGATTATAGATAAGATATAGATAGAAGATTAATGGTAATTTATGATCTGTATGTTCCCAAATCCAGCCTGGTATTGTGGACAAAAGCAAAAGAAAACTTTAGTTTCGGGGTCTGTGGGGCTAAAATGTTATGTCGTGCCCACCCTGCCATTATTCCAGCCCAGCCTAGCAGTTGCTGGCTAAATCCGGCCCTGATGGAATTGTAAGGGAAAGACCTGGGACTGAGAGGTTCAAAAATTTCATTAAATGTGGCTCAAATAACGCTGAATAAAATGACGGTCCTGGATACAAAAGAGGTTGAAAGCCACCAACGTTTGCAGACGTGTAGATTGGAACCGTGGAATCTGAGGAGGCGCCATGCACGGTGGTTGAAACATCATTCCGGATTTGTTATAAATCTTTGAAAACGGGAGTGTGCGGATAACATTTTACCAATCTGTTGGACATGCATTATGGATGAACTATACTGGAAAAGAGAATCTGGCGTGTCTGATCTCTGTGGCTGCCGTCACAGTGGGTTACAGTATTTGCTATAAGAGATGACAGGC
>CM076985.1:32616979-32639479 GCA_039105355.1 Benthosema pterotum
ATGCATCACGTCGTGGTGCATTGTGAGCCTGTAGAACGGCTTCAAATGTTTTGTAATCAAAATTGTAAATCAAAATTAAGTGACTAATAGTGGAATAAAATAGTGCCATATTTCCCTCTGAAGTGTAGTGGAGTGGTAGTAAAAGTACTGAACATTTGGCATACTCAAGTACAGTACAAATATGTTAACAATATACTTAACTAGAGTAGCCTACTTGAAGATGTTCACGGTGAAAAGGTTCTTAAGTACTGGCTTGGCTTGAACTGAGATGTTTTGTGTTTCAAATTATTCATGATAATTTCCATCATATTAATTGTTTTATGCTCTCCAGGCGAGCGGCCAAGACGAAGATTGTGTGTGTGCATGTTTGT
The DNA here is from genome assembly GCA_039105355.1 of Benthosema pterotum. NCBI lineage: Eukaryota > Metazoa > Chordata > Actinopteri > Myctophiformes > Myctophidae > Benthosema > Benthosema pterotum. Next base: position 32,617,351 of record CM076985.1, read on the forward strand.
GTGTCTGTGCGTGTGTGTCTAATCATGCAAACTCCCCAGACCAATCATTAGCAAAAACTTTGTATGCATGCTGCCAGCAGGTCGCGTATAGGTCACTCCTTCAATATTTCTCCAATCCGTCAGTGACAATTAAGTGTCATCACTACGGCTATGGAGTGGAACTAAGAAATTGGGTGTATAAGCTGCGGCTATACTTAAAGACAGAGCATGGGTCATTCAACATCAATTTAACAATTATCTGCACACACAGACGCATACACACGCGCGCGCAGAGACCAACCAAAACACATAGACACAATACTGTAGAACTCGCGGAGGCAGAGAGCGTCAGGAACACATCGTAGCACAGGCTTGGCTCCAGGATTAAATGACTGATTAAATGGGGGACGTTGCGGGAGGGGACATGTCATTTTTTATATGTACATATTAAAACAATATGTACATAAAAACTGAGGGTGCCATGTAGGCTCCCCTCTGGCAAACCTGTGTTGCCAGTCCTGTTCTAGCATATACTGTATAATATATTAAGACTGCATGCACAAAGTCACACATCCCGGTAGGGATGTAATAACTATTATTCGTGTGCACAAGCACACACTAGCAAATACATGCACCCACGCAAATGTGCAAGCAGAAAAAAAAACATTTGCCGCATTTGAGATATGGTGGATTAGACGTACTAGTGAAGATTGTTAATACTTCAGGAAATTAAAATAAAAAATAATACTAATAACAACCAGAAAGGGGAATAGACTATACCCGCTACTTACAGTAAGTACAACACTTGAGAAAAGGTACTTTTACAGCACTGGGACAGCATACCACAGCATGAAACAGGTGCGGATCTAGGGATGGGCATGGGGGAGCAATCCCCCCCTAAATGCCCTGACTGCCCCACCAAAATGGCATGCAAAACAACCCAAGATATTTCAAATTGCTTATATTTAAAAGGATTTGAAACACCTACTACTTCTACAAACTAATTACAGTTGTGGCACCACTAAACTGACAGCATTTCATCATTGAAAACAGAAAACTGAGTCAGACCTTTAGCTTTATGCATGCTGTGTGTCTGTTGCAACTTCAACAACTGATGTGATTGTTGATGCTTTACTTGCCTAATAAAAGTCTTTTAACCGAAAATGGCATGGGTGCGACTTCATCGCCCGTAGCGCGAAGCGGCACAGGCGATGAAATCGCTCCTATACCATTTTCTCTTGCCCCCCCAATTGGGAAATGTTACATCCGCCCCTGGCATGAAAGCACTGCAGGTGCACCAGAGACAGAGAGAGAGAGACAAAGAGAGAGACAGAGAGAGAGAGACACAGACACAGAGAGAGGGAGGGAGGGAGAGAGAGACAGAGGGAGAGAGAGACACAGACACACAGAGAGGGAGGGAGGGAGAGAGAGAGACAGAGAGACAGAGTTTGAAGCATCTGAATGGAGCTCCTTGCAGACTGACTTGTTCTTTCTTCTCAGAAAAACGCATCCGTCTGCAACGACCTTAAACCAAGACTTGACACCAGAATCTACTAAATGTCCTCAAAAGTCCTGACAGTTTTCTGAAAACGTACCAGTGGTGCTCAAACTTTTTTTCATGTCAAGGATAGGACCTATAGAACTATCTATATTTGGCCGCGGATCCACATCAGAGAACACGTTGTTCCTTTCAGGGACCTCCCAGAATATTTAACAAATATTTGACTTAAAAACATTGAAATAATAGAGGTTATTCAAATATTCATGGCGTTCAAAAAATAGCAGATCTACAAGCTTGTAGCACGGCAACCAAGTGCTATGCGCTTGTGAATCTGCTACTCTTCTTCAGCAGCCTAAATTCTAAAAATAATGATTAAAAGATGCGTCTTCAGGTTGTATGGCTTAAGACAGTGCCAGTATAAGTACTGCAGCATGCCTCCTGGTGCCTATCCAAGCTGTGAAGACAATGATGTAACCCTGCTAATATAATATATTATCGTTGCTGCCATCCACTGCGTCTACGCCAGGCACTTTTGCATTCATTCCGCATCTCGGTTTACCGTTTAACCTCCGTTACTCACAACACATGCCGCCCACGATCGTACGCAGGCCGGATGCTTTAAAACACCTCATTCAAAAAAATAAATTATAAATGCATGTATTCACCGAGTGTATCATTTATAATCAGTGCAATCCCGCAGCCAGCACACACACTGTTTACTATAATTGCAGCAGCACATATTGTGTCTCCAACAACATAACGGTGCATGTGTTTTGGGCTGATGCATTGTAAGACATCATCCCTGTGTTTCTTTCAGATCTAGAATAATCTCACTGTCATTTGATCTGAAAGAGGTAATTTGAGGCAATAATAAGTGTGCATTTGCTTTATAGCGCATGAAAGAGAGGGGCTGAGTAGCAACAGAGAGGAACATGGGTGACAAAATTACACGTTGTTGTAGTTCACAGTGGTTTTCAACCAGTGGGCAGTTGGTTAACCAGATGTAACTCTCAAGAGTTAAAATATTCATCATCTGAATTAGCCCAAGTCCACGCAACTAGAAAATGTAGTAGATTAATGGTCATTTTGATCTGTATGTTTGACTGTTTTGTTTCCCAAATCTTTAGTTTTGGATCTGTGGGGCTAAAATGTCATCAAATGGTGCATGGTCCGTGGAAACCCTGGTATCAAAAAGGTTGAAAACCCCTGTTCTAGCTGCACAACAATATACAGCCGTGACCCAGTGATATGGGACAGAAAAAGGGCACTGGGTGACCTTTTTTTCTTTCTTCTTTACAATGAATGGACATGAAGAAATGTGACAGTTTGCCAGTGCCACTCATCCATGCTGCACACATGCCCGGCTATGCTGAAACAGTGTCCCGGACACTCATGCATGCCCAGGGCTAGTCCGTCCGTCCGTCCGCTACGGCAGTGGATGCTCCAATATGTGGCTCCACACAACGTAATGTGATGAGTCACTTAAGCGTCTGGGTGATGCCGTCTGGCTTTTTTGTGTGGTCTGGCAGCCAAATGTTTCAACCCGCCAGTGGTGGTTACTCTTGTGGCATGAGCTGTAAAGTTGTGGGTTTGGACCGTGCTCTCTTGTTTTGGCTGGCATTAAAGGGACATTTCACCACTGGGAGGAACTACAGTCGCTCAATGTTATTAGGAGTTTGCAGTATATCACAGCCGCAGAAACTAAAATGTGCTGATGAGAAAAATAATTAGAAGTCTGTGTGCTTTACTAGCGCTTGACTAGTTTGCTGAATTAGTAGAACACCCATAATGCTTTAGTGGACTTCCCCTCCTTGTGGAGGGAATGCATGACAGTGTGGTTTTGTAGTCGAGGAAGGAATTATGTGACATTTTCATGACAGATTTTTGGTCATGAACATGCAGGTGTCATAAAATAAAAGAACATGCTACACACTTAAAAACCTTGTTTTCTCAACAACATTAAAATAGGTTCTATAACTGCTACCTATGGGTTGCATTGAGAAGGTCAGAAGTGTTTTCTGTGTTTGAGAAGAAGGGCAGGAACAAGTGTGACTCGTCCCCCTTCGGCATCTCTTGGCCATGCGGATGTTGAGGCGGTGCATGTGTGTGAATGCACTCCTGGCAGCCATCCCTGGCTCATCTTCACATGCAGGATAGCAGCTGTTTCGCCACAAGGCCAGTGTTTTTCAACCGGTGGACTGGTAAATATTTCTCCTATTGTACCACCATCAACACTGCATGGAAATGTGGACAAAATCATACCCGACGGCAACAAGATATCGTCCACATCTGGGCTAAATCTCATGAAATGGTGTTCCGTGGCTCGAATGTTGAATAAACTAGATCTGCAGTCAGTGGAGTGCTAGCCTCGACACCCAGGCTTTCATTTTCGTCCGTGTTGCGCGAAAACGTAAAGCCTGGACTAATTTGTTACACACAGTAGCCTAGAGGGGGGAGTCAACCTTCAGGGGTGGGCGTCACTCTAAATGATGTGACGTAGAACAGCAGTGGACGGGCGGGGGAGGGGCCGGGGATGACGACACGTTTGTGAGATCAAATCAAATCAGTAGGCCATGGCCTACTTTTGCATGAGCAGAGCGAGCGAAAACACTTGTTTTTAATGTTCTCTTTGAAAACAATGAATAATTCTTTTTTTTTTGCAGAATCTTCTTCAGTAGATACCGGTAATACTTTACCATACCATTAGTTATAAAGGTCTCTCAGTTACGTCACAATTACTGTATGTCATCACCTAAACCGGCCAATCAGAATACTTCGATGTACGACCAGCGACTGATGGCCAACGACCGCAAACCGATCACTTTAATTGTGTGACCAGAGTGATACGAAAAAGGGTTGAACCACTGCCTTAGACCTGCACCTGTGCCGGTTAAGTGTCAATTCCCGGGATGGATAGTGCACGGGACTCCAAAACAGCCACACATTATAGGCAACTGAAAAGGGCTGACCATGCACGCAGGCCATCTGGACGTCCCCGCCTCTCCCATGTTACGGGGCGAGACTCGGCTTGAGGTGTCTGCTCACCTAATACACCACTATTCCCCCCATCATGGCAGCTGGCCCATATATGCAGGTACCAATCTGACCCTGATGTCCTTTGCCATGTAATTTTCCTTATGGCCCTCATACCCTGTCCAGATGGTCCCCATGCACCGGCTCTCGTTGTTCAACCCCACAGTGTCAGTCAGTGGGCCAAAGGCTTTGTTGTGGGACCTCTCGGCGGGTGCGAGGTGCTGCGCCCGCCTCTCCATGCCAGCTGGTGTCAGCAGATGTGTCGCCTCGGGAAGACCGTGGGGTTTGCTGTGAGTCAGCGGTCACTGTATAGATGGAGAGGCCACTAAACGGGCCTGAGGCAGGACAGGACAGTGTGGCACGGCACAGCACCATGAAATGTGTTGGAATCGAAATAAAGCCTTGCCCTCCTCTGCTCTACATAGCTCTTTTTTCTGGGCTGCGTGCCGTCAAGACCGCTGCGATGCACTGATCGGAACGGACAGCATGGTGGTAGCCACGGTCCTCGACTACGTCAACAGTGTTTTCTCTCTGGGGCCAGAGATGACCCTACTCCGGGGGTGGTCTGGTCGCCCCCTGTTCACCTCTCCCTCGTTCAGTCTTCTGCCAACCCCTTACTCAGTCAGTGGGAAGCGGGGAGGGGAGGGGAGGGGAGGTGTGTGTGGAGCATGTCAATCTGCTCCCCCGGGTGGCTCTGAACTGGGTCCACGCTGAGTGCTCTTCCCCCGGCTGTCACAGCGTCTCAGCGCCGCTTAGTAGTGCATTCAAGTTGCATCTTCTGGACCCCCAGGGGGGGGGGGGGGTCCATCTCTGCATGTTTGGAAAGTAGAACTGTGTGCAGAGAGATACACTGTTGTGTTGCCTAAGACAGTGGTTTTTCAACCATTTTGATGCCAGGGCCCGCTATTTATTCAGCATTTTTGCCACATTTTTTAGATTAATCCCTCGGACCAAAAACTAAGGATTTTCAAGTTTTTGTCTATAATTTAGGAGAGATAAACTAGCAAAATGTTGGTCAAAATAATTATTCTACATCTTCTAATTGTGTACATTCTTAAAATTTAAGTAATCCAGATGTTTAAATATAATTTAACTCTTGAGAGCGTAAAATGAAACCAAATGGACCCGTATGGGTCCATTTGGTTTCATTGTACGCTATCACTCCTTTCATTGTACGCTATCACTCATCAGCTCAAAAGGCGTTTGGGCTTGTAGGTTGGATTATCTATTTTCAGCAAAGTGTAAAATCAGCCATTGTGACATGATCAAGGCCCTTCAAAATTACACATCAAATATGGGGACATTTAGTCAACTAAAATGAGACTAACGCTAAAACATTCCAGGTGACTAAAACAAAATTGAAGTCTTTCAAAAGAACAAACAAACAGCCATCAAAAACAACACTATCCATTAGCTTCCACTGCCACAGTCACTATAGCCTTGCAACATCACAACATAAAACAACATGCAATATTCATTCTCGCATTCTGTAAAGTGAGCTCAATGGTACCGCAGGGACAAACAACAATCAGTTTCAGTTTTATGTTAAATTGTGCCACCTTACACGAAATCAACTTCACTGTCAAGTTAATGGCTGCCTGTAGCATTTAAATAGCCTAATTGATTTGCACATTGCTCAGGAAATGTACCCAACAGTGCTAAATAAATCAGTTGGATTCATGTTAAATGTTGCGTTTCTATTAGTGAACATATTATGAATATGTAGTTTCTTCAAACTGAAGTGATTGATTCTAAGATAGTGCCTCCAACATACCTTTAATGTTATTAGGCTTAACAGTTCCTGTAGCCAACTTTTTTGTTAGTCTACAGAAGAAATGTATTAAAATGGTATTTTTTCATTGCTCTTGCATCCCTATTCTGGGGCAAACAGTCAAGAGATAAAAAAGGCAATCTACAGGCTCACAATTCACAATGCGGCGATGCATTGTCACTTTGTAGAGTGGTTATTTTCAACAAGATATGGCGTAGATGGGGGGGAAAAAGGAGGGGACATAGTGTACACCCCTGGGGAAACTAAAAAAACTAAATATAGCCACGAGTGATTCCCACGGAGGCTTTTGTGTTAATTTATGGGCATGGCTTCCTGTCGTCGTCCATTCAATTCATTTGAGTGATCTATGTCAGTCAATAATGATGCAGGAAGTGGAGAACATGGCAAACATCTGCCTACTCATCTCCCCTCTCTCACCCTCCAGCCAGGGCCGGACTTAGCCAGCCCTACTAGGGTGGGCTGGAAGAATGCAGGGTGGGCAACTCCAAAGTTTTTATATGAAGCAGTGGTTTTTGATACCACTATGTATTCGGCATTTGAGCCACGGACCACCATTTGATGACATTTTAGCCCCACAGACCACAAAACTAAAGATTTCTTTTGCTTTTGTCCACAATCCCAGGCTGGATTTGGAGAAAAAAAACACATAAAGATCAAAATTACCATTAATCTTCTCTAGTTATGTAGACTTGGGCCAATTCAGATGATGAATATTTTAACTCTTGAGAGTGTAAAAATGAAACCAAATGGACCCGCAAGGGTCCATTTGGTTTCATTATTACGCTCTCAAAGAGTAACATCTGGTTAACCAACTTTCCACCATTTATCCTGGGGAACACAGGGAACTCTCTCAAGGACCACTGGTGGTCCCCAGAACACTGGTTGAAAACCACTGATATTACCTTTCATTAGATGGGCAGGATGCACGTTTGGGGGGTCTCTGCCCACCCCTGCCCCCCTATAGATCTGGCCCTGCCTCCAGCCCATTCAAACTCACAATCAATGGCTCCTGACACTTTGCTCTTATAGCAGCAGCGTTGCTGCCACAACAAAAAAAATCCACCGGAAAAAACAACAACAAAATCGAAGCCAAATTGAAAAATCACCTACGAGGACTAAACATATTGACAATTCCATCAACAAATAAAAAAACTAGGCTAAAATCTGTTTGCCTGCTGAAAATAGCAGATGTTTTCAGCTTGTAGATCGAACTATTCTCCAACAGTGGGCGGTGGCACTCTCCATGGTGCTGGCTTCACTCCAGCACCCTGCAGAGTTAACCCAACACCTGCTCAGTAGTGATGTGCAGGCAGGGATGAATTGAATGAATTGAAATGCTACGCTACAAACTACAATTGTGTCACCACTAACAGCAACCAACAGCATTTCATCAGTGAAAACAGAAAACTCTCTGCATCAGATCTTTAGCTTTATGCATGCTGCGTGCCTGTTGCAACTTCAACAACAACTGATTATTGTTATTATTGGGAAATGTTACATCCAGGCCTAGTGTGTGGGCTGATGGTAGCAGGTCCCGCGGGTCAGGCAGACGGCTTAAGGTTTTTGGCGTAATTAGCAGGCTGCAGGCGGGGCGGGGAAGGGCAGGCCCCCCTCCCAAAAAGGGACGAGAAAAAAAATCATTCTTTAGTTATCCTGTGCTCTCCTGTGTCTACTCCTGCTGAAACTCTAATCCTGTTCTATTGTTCATCAATGTGTGTTGCTTATGAAAGGGGGTTTAGCTCTTGCCTTGTGACCAAAGTGTCCTCTGCTCTGCCTCTCCACTCTGAGCCTCTGGACATGTGGCCGGCCAACAGCGGAATGAGCGCAATTCTGCACACAATCGTTCTTAATTGAAAGGTGTGCACAATGTGCGCGCAGATAGAATTAAACCAGATCTACAAACAAAATGCATTTCGTCGGCATTGTGAGCTATTCATTCATTCATCTGGAGTGGAAAGCTACAGTATGTGGCTGAAGCAGGTTACACACAACCAAGGCTACGACATCGATATCACCTCTCTCTCTCTCTCTCTCTCTCTCTCTCTCTCTCTCTCTCTCTCTCTCTCTCTCTCTCTCTCTCTCTCTCAATTATACAATCATTCCAACTGCTCATTTTACCTTGATAACCAGATAATTTGGGCTGCAGGAGAGACTGCAGGTTAGTTGGGTCATTTCCTTGTGTTTAAAATAAGATATTCCTGCACAAAGTTATAGGCTACTTTTTGCTTTTCCAGGCTGCGGGCGGACCATTGACTTCAAATGTTGCAGGACGGGTTGCTGCAGACACGCTGCCACCATTGGCGGGACAGAGCGGTGTAGGTTGTGAAAAAAAGCCGGCCTGTGCATCACAACTGCTCAGCATGAACTCAGAACCATGGACAGTGTCACTGTGCTTGAGTAAATACTTGTACAACAGTGCAGTATAACCCAGTATACTGGAGACTGCTGCGCTGTGAATGCCCCCCCCCCACCCACACACACACACACACAGACACACACACACCCCATGCCCATACACACAAACACACACACACTATCACAACCTTGTCCTGAGCCAGACGAAAAGGATTTGTTGACAACAACAAAAGTGCTGTACCGTCTGGGTAAAAGGGCAAAGCAAAGTGTGTATCTGCAGAAAAACAGCTGCACATCAAAGTAGAAGTGATGTAGAGGGTGAAAAGGGCAAAAATATAGCTATATATACTTTTAAGTTGGGCCAAAAAGTTGCCTATAATACGTTCAAGTGACGCAAGACCTGCCTTCCTCTGTCACAAGCAAAGACACCCAAAGCGGGGAAAACAATATCGCACCCTCTCTGGGATGCCAATCCAGTTTTAAGCATACTGTATGAAGCATATAAAACATAGTAACATATATTTAAAAACAGCACATTGGTTTCTGAAAGGTTATTTCAAGTGAGTGTGTGTGTGTGTGTGTGTGTGTGTGTGTGTGTGTGTGTGTGTGTGTGTGTGTGTGTGTGTGTGTGTGTGTGTGTGTGTGTGTGTGTGTGTGTGTGTGTGTGTGTACTATCAGTAGTTGTACCAGGTTCTCTGAGGATGAGCTGGGCCGTCGCCACGGCGTCGCCCGCCTCGTTCTCTGCCACGCACTGGTAGAAGCCCTCGTCTGATTGGACCAAACCCAGGATGTGGAGATTGCTTCCATCCTATTGGACGACAGAGAGGGATGGATGGATGGAGTTCAGCAGTTTTCATATCATATCCATCAGTCCACAGTACTTTAATGCAGTGATCTTCAACCAGTGGTCCAGTTGACCAACAACGGTCCTTGAGTGGGTTCCAGGTGGTCCCCAGCTAAATGATGGAGATCATTATGGTCCCCAAATGGACCCTCATCTTTAACCCTTATGTAACACCCGGGATTCGAACCCGGGTTTCACACGTTAAAGTCCAACATCTTAACCACTAGACCAGGGGTCGGCAACCCAAGATGTTGAAAGAGCCATTTTCGACCCAAAATTAAATTCAAAATCTGTCTGGAGCCGCATTTGATTTATTTTTTTCCTGAGAGTGTGCAAATGATATTTGCACACTCTCAGGAAAAAGGTCCTCAAAGAAAAATCATTAACATGGTGAAACACAATCTTTCTTCAGAAATGGAGTTTCTAAAAAAAAAAATAAGGGAGTTTTACAGAACTCCATTTCTAGTCCACACAACATCTCTAAGGTATATTAATGACATAGTAAACTGAGTAAACCTTTGAAAATGGTTGAAAGCTCAGATTGAAAGCTCCACCTCTGATAACTGCTGGGCTTTTTTGACATGGCCAAGTCTGCTACTTTAACTGGCAACTGTCAGACAGCGCAACACGTTTTGGGTGACTGAAATGTTTACAGTATATTATTTTGGTGTGGATCACCCCAGTGTGTGTATGTAATAATGCTACAGCCACTGAGCCACTAGGGCTGTGTTCTAGAGCCGCATGCGGCTCCTGAGTCGCAGGTTGCTGACCTCTGCACTAGACCAAAGGGACATCCCATCACGACAGAGGCTGTAACCACCTGCTACCCTCACGTCTTCAACTCTTGAGTGTGTAAAATGAAACCAAATCTCTTGGTTTCGTTTCTCTTTCAGGCTCTATTTGGTTTCTCGATTTAGAAGATTACAGCTATTACTCACCATGATCTGGAAGTAGTCGCTGGGAATGACCTCCTCGCCGTTCTTCAGCCAATGGACACGCGGCGGCGGGTTGCCAACGGCGCCACAGTCCAGCTCCACGTCAGACGCCACGGAGGCGAACGTGTTGCTGGGATATGAGAGGAACTGAGGAGGGACTGTGGAGAGATGGAGAGAGAGAGAGAGAGAGAGAGAGAGAAGATTTACAACACTCTCAGTTAGGGAACAGAAATTCAACCACGCTTTATTATCCAGCTCAGGGGTGGATGTAACCTGTCCCATTTGGGGGGGCAAGAGAACATGTTGGAGGGGCAAGAGAAAATGGTATGGGGGCGGCTTCGTCGCCCGTGTTGCTTCGCACCACAGGCGATGAAGCCACACCAATACCATTTTCGGTTACAGGACTTTTATTAGTCAAGTATAGCATCAATAATAACATCAGTTGTTGAAGTTGCAACAGATACGCAGCATGCATAAAGCTAAAGGTCTGACTCAGAGAGTTTTCTGTTTTCAATGATGAAATGCTGTTGGTTTAGTGGTGACACAGCTGTAGTTAGTCAGTAGCAGTATTAGTGTTTCAAATCATTTTAAATATAAGCACTTTAATTTGAAATATCTTGGGTTGTTTTGCATGGCATTGTGTTTGGGGGGGCAGACTGGGTATTTAGGAGGGGCATTGCCCCCCCATGCCCATGCCTAGATCCGCGCCTGATCCAGCTCCGCCTTGTCTTTGCAGTGAATTGTGTTTGAGTAAAGCACCTTGAATGATTATCTGCACAGAATAGTTGGTTTGGTTATGCACTGGTTCTCAAAGTGGCGTCTGGGGAGTCAGGAACTCCCTGGAGAACCCCATAGCTATGTGTTAATTAATATACCATAAAAAATATAGATTTAACATTAAAGGAAAATTTAATCCCAGAAGGCTTTCTTATTGCAGTTGCAGTTGATTTATTTCCAAAAAAAGTGGTCCAGTTGTTATTTTGTGGGGAAAAAAATCTCCTTTATGGCTGTTTTAACTACAGGTACGTCACCAGTTGTTGTTCAAATTCACCTACCGGTATTTCCCTATGCTCCAAAATGCCTTTGTTTGCTATACAGTATATTCTCTCTCCACCATGTCAGTAGTGTGTTGACTCACTCACACTTTCACTGTTGGTTCAGCAGTGGTTCAGCCATAAACCGTGTGCCAAGCCCATACCTTTTCAGACAGCTGAACCACTGCTGTACCAAAGGTCAAGGGTCCCCAAAAGGGTCCCCAGATGGAGTCCATTTGGTATCATTTGGTACGCTCTTGAGAGTTAAATTATATTTAAACATCTAAATTACTTGTAAATATACAATTAGAAAATGTAGAATTATATTCATTTTGACCAAGGTTTTGCCAGTTTATCTCTCCTAAATTGTGAACAAAAACTTGAAAATCCTTAGTTTTGGGTCCGAAAGTCAACTCAACATCAAAGGTGGTCCGTGGCAAAAATGCAGAATAAATAGTGCGCCCTGGTATGAAAATAGATTATAACACACATTCAAGATCTAGAAGGACTGTATTGCTACTGCTATACTTCTTCCCACATAAATAAAAAGCCCCTTTTCCATATGTCCTCAAAAATAAAGCATGAAGGATGACGCTAATCCTGAACCTCCTGGTGTAAAGTCAAAGGGGACGCTTCCAATTACCAACCAATTAGATTTAATGAAGATTGGACCTGGTCACGTGATTGGCCCGGAGGTGTGTAATGGGAACATACACAGTATTATGTGAGGAAAAATTACCTCACATCTCACTGTTGTTTTTTTCCTTCTTTCCTTCTTTCCTTCCGTAAAAGAACAAGCTACTTCCTCGTACAACAGTGTCACGCGAAAGTAGAAACATATAGTTACAAGAGAAAATTTCTCAAAATGCAGCCCATTTTGATATTTTCATGCGATCATTTTTGATATATAAGGTTTCCATTCAACAGCAACTATACTATTGCAGGCAGCTATAGTATGTGAGCAATTACTGTGTGTGTGTGTGTGTGTGTGTGTGTGTGTGTGTGTGTGTGTGTGTGTGTGTGTGTGTGTGTGTGTGTGTGTGTGTGTGTGTGTGTGTGTGCGCGCGCGTGCGTGTGCGTGTGCGTGTGCGTAAAGTCTACAGGCGTCTTTATGGGTGAAACCACATCAGTTTCCAAGGTGACTGAACGGTGTCACATCACATCACATCATGTCATCCAACTAACCATGGAAACATCCCATAATGTCCACCTTGTACTTCCACCAGTGTTGCTTTGGTGTGACTAACACAAAGTACAATGACAAAGGATGTTTGTCGAGTTGTTTCTTTTTCACCTTTAAAATCTGCCACAGGCCCACCAAAACATGCTTTAGCCAACCAAAATCCTATGCTATTTAGTAAACGGTAAACCATTCCACTAAAACAAAATGAAGTTTCATTCCAAAGACTGTATGATGTAAAACAGTGGTTTTCAAACAGTGGTCCGGGGACCACCAGTCGTCCTTGAACGAGTTCCAGGTGGTCCTCGGGCTAAATGATGGAAAGTTGGTTAACCTTTGAGAGCGTAAAAATGAAAGCAAATGGACCCTTGCGGGTCCATTTGGATTAATTTTACACTCTCAAGAGTTAAAATATCTATCATTTGAATTAGCCCAAGTCTACACAACTAGAGAATGTAGAAGATTAATGGTGTATGTTTGACTGTTTTGTTTCCTAAATCCAGCCTGGTATTGTGGACAAAAGCAAATTAAATCTTTAGTTTTGGGTCTGTGGGGCTAAAAGGACATCAAATGGTGGTCTGTGGCTCAAATTCTGAATAAATAAAGTAGTGGGCCCTGGGATCAAAAAGGTTGAAAACCCCTGATGTAAAAAGGACCAAAAGAACTACTGGAGAACTCCTGTAGAACCAACTGACATGTAGTTGCAGCAGTAGTAGTTACAGTACTACTTTAAAACATTAAATGTTAAGGCAATACAGAGGATTTCTGCCAATTAAAACTTAAATTCTGTTGCATCAGATCATATAGAATAGATTGAGTAATACAATAGGACTGATATTGTATGTGTGTGTTAGGGGGGTCACTAGAGAAAAAGGTGGAATTACAAAGACTACACTGTTTATTATGATTTCCTCAAAGCACATCAAAGGGATTTAGGTTCAATATCGGAAATTGTCTTTCTCTCTAAGAGACAGTGCATTAAGAAGACGGCGCAAACTTGTTCTAAATTATTGGATAAAAAATGTATACTAACTTATTAAAATACAACTGAAGAATTAGAGAAGAATAAAAACCCACTGAATCCCCAAACCTTATATAGTAAAAAAGCCAGAGGCAAACAGAAAAGTATCCTGCTTTGATGTGAAGGAAAGGAAAGTTGAAGCAGACTTGCAGTTTTACTTGCATCAATAAAAAAACACTCCTGCTTCTTTCAGATTTATAGTTCTGACCCTGGCTTCAGACAGCAGACTGCTTTAGACTATTAAATACTTTATGAACCAATAGTAACATTTTTTGGAGTAAATGTGATATATGTAAGAACTACTCATATCCTATTTTAACATTAGTATGGCAAGACAGTCGTACTCGTAGTGTAGCGTTGGCCGGGAGGAGAACCCGCCTGGGACCACTGAATGTTTAACGTTAGATTTTAGAACACATTTCTTTCCACCCAGTGCCAAATATCTAATGTGATCCAGGGCTCTACACACCCTCTGCCAACCTATAGGGAGACAGCAGATTGACCCCGGTTGGATGTAGTGCATGGAAGGAACACATTATTCCAGGGGGTTTCAACCTTTTTGATTCCAGGGCCCACTATTTATTCAGCATTTGAGCCACGGACCACCATTTGAGGCCCCACAGACCCCTAAAACTAGAGACTTATTTTGCTTTTGTCCATAATATGGATTTGGGAAACAAAACAGCCAAATACACAGATCAAAATGACCATTATCTTCTAGTTGTGGCGTGATTCACATGATGAATATTTTAACTCTTGTGAGTGTAAACATGAAACGGAATGGACCCACAAGGGTCCATTTGGTTTCATCTTTATGCTCTCAAGAGTTACATATGGTTAACCAATATTTCATCTGGTTAACCAACTTGGCTGGGGACCACCTGGAACCATCTCAAGGACCACTGGTGGTCCCCAGACCACTGGTTGAATACCACTGCGTTATTCCAACCAGTTGGCCAGGGGGAGGCAGTTTAGAGAACGGGATTACTGCATGTTTTTCTGCGGGTATCTACCCTGGGGGACACGGGGAACACATGCAAACTCCACACAGAAAGGCCAGGACCTACAGTATATGCATCCCATGGCTAAACTAAATCAGAGTAAACTTTACCTGTCTGTCTGTCTGTCTGTCTGTCTGTCTGTCTGTCTGTCTGCCTGCCTGTCTGTCTGCCTCTGTGTCTGTCTCTCGCTCCTTTACACATGCACAAATCAAATCAAGCTAACACGTCTGTTTGTCAGATAATCTCTCTGTAATCCCGGATTACAGGGGAGATTATCAACTTAATCCAGAAACACTTGTGAAGAAAAGAGTCGGGAGAGGAGAGGAGAGGAGAGGAGAGGAGAGGAGAGGAGAGGAGAGGAGAGGAGAGGAGAGGAGAGGAGAGGAGAGGGCTGATTAAAGTTCAACTTAATTACTCTATTAAGTTTAATTTAAATTTCCTTCTAATTTGAGAGAGGGGGCCATCGTTTGTTATTTGTTCTCGTTTATCTAATTCAGGGGTGGCCAACCTGAGGCTCGCGAGCCACATGCGGCTCTTCAGCTGGTTTCATGCGGCTCTTAAGGTGCTTCCACATGGAACCGTCAAAAACGGTACGCCTAGGACTGATTCCTAGTCCACCGTGGAGGTGTAGGTGTATGTTTTTTTACTTGTCAAATACTTTTTTGGATTGTAAACCCTGTTTCTAAATATATGTCTATATGTTTTAATAGTGTGTCTTTGCATTGCGCACTTGCACACAAACGCACATGTCTTATGGCAGGAGAGGGGAAATCTATTTGCGACCGTGACGGCCGTCGCAGCGGTTTTATAACCGTTGTGACCGTTTGATGTGGCTCTTTGCAGTAACACAGTGAAAAACGTGGCTCTTAGTATGTGACCGGTTGGCCACCCCTGATCTAATTGTTTGAATGAGGACTCCTGGAGGACGGATGAGACGGAACAATCCAAAAAAATATATATTAAAAAAAAATAATAAATGAAATCCATCAATGGAAAAACCACCAGACGAAGAGGACATTAATTAAAGTGAAGGACCAAATGGAATTACCACCAGTCACATTTAATTATGGCATTTAACGCCCTCCAATTAAATTTGAGGATCTCCAGAGTGTGTTTATATGGCGTACCCTCCAAAAAACATGAAGACCTCCAGGGTGTCCTTACGTGTCTAGAGAGCACACTCTCTCCTCACTGACAAAAAATCTATTAAAAGGGACACAACTTTTTCGGTCACTTGAGTGACGACTGACCGCTTGAGTGACTTTTACTTTTTCTAACCTTCAAGTACAGTCGTTTTCAACCTTTTTGATACCAGGGCCCGCCATTTATTCAAAATTTGAGCCACCATTTTATGACATCTTAGCCCCACAGACCCGCAAAAAAGTTTTCTTTTGCATTTGTCCACAATTCCAGGCTGGTTTTGGTAAACAAAGCAATCAAACATAAAGATCAAAATGCCCCTTAATCTTCTACATTCTCTAGTTCTGTAGAGTTGGGCTCATTCACATGATGAATATGTGTAAAATGAAACCAAATGGACCCGCAAGGGTCCATTTGGTTTAATTTTTACGCTCTCAAAGAGTTGCACCTGGTTAACCAACTTTCCTTTACTTTCCTTTAGCCTGGGGACCACTTGGAACTCTCTCAAGGACCACTGGTGGTCCCCGGACCACTGGTTGAAAAGCACGGTTCAAGTACGTTTCTCACCCAAAACATCCAGCCGACAGGAAGAGGAAATGTTCTGGTTCCTGTTGGTCGCAACACACGTGTACGAGTCGCCATCGTCAACGGTCACCGTGGAGATGAGGAGGTTGCTTCCACCTAACAACACATACTTTTTAGACCTGAGAGGAGAGGAGAGGAGAGGAGAGGAGAGGAGAGGAGAGGAGAGGAGAGGAGAGGAGAGGAGAGGAGAGGAGAGGAGAGGAGAGGAGAGGAGAGGAGAGGAGAGGAGAGGAGAGGAGAGGAGAGGAGAGAGAAGAGAAGAGAAGAGAAGAGAGAAGAGAAGAGAGAGAGAGAAGAGAAGAGAGAAGAGAAGAGAAGAGAAGAGAAGAGAGAGAAGAGAAGAGAAGAGAAGAGAAGAGAAGAGAAGAGAAGAGAAGAGAAAACAAGATAAGACAAGACAAGACAAGACAAGACAAGACAAGACAAGACAAGACAAGACAAGACAAGAGTACAGTAAGTATACGGTAGATACTGCTGGACTAGTCATAAATTATTCAGATACAAGTGAAAGTTGCTCTGTCGAATTTGCACTTAAGTTTAAAGTAGACTTCAGTTTCAGTTTTAAGTAGATTTAAAAATACTTAAATATGCAAAAATGAAATTATACAGAAAATATCGGTAATAGTGAAAATATAGGACATACAAACTTGCAAAGTGTTATATCACATTGCAAGCTTGCAGAACATGCATCTAAAAATACTTATTAATGAATAATAAATAAATGATATTAACATGTAAAGTACAGATAAAGTACTCAAGTAAATTACTAAATTTACTTGGTTACTGAGTCCACCATTAGGCGAATCAAGACAAACCTGCTCTCGATGACCTCATCCCCTTTCAGCCAATGGAAGGAAGGCGTGGGGAAACCGGAGGCGGAGCATTCCAGGACAACGTCCGAGCCAAGGCGAGCTGAGGTTCGGATTGGCCGTTGGAGGAATTGCAGACTTCTGGCCCCGCCCGGTTCTACAGAAGGTAGTGATGTGATTGGTTGATTAGTGACAATTAGTACACTACTATACTGTTAGTCTGTTACAGAGTCTTCTAGTGGGAGAGTTAGGATATTCATGTACCGGAAGCAGAGCGGAGCAGCCAGGTCACGTGACTCTGCAGAGCCTCTTTGAGTCCTATCTGAGCATAACGCTCTGAACTGCAGTTGGAAATACACTGTTTTCCACGAGAACGGCGCAAATAAGAGCTATTTTAGGTACGTATGCAAAATGACAACTGTTTAAACGTATTGTTCAGTCACGACTAGCGTCTCTGTAATGTTGATGGTGTACTATTATTAAAGAACGACTAAAATAAAGGGATTTAACATCATTAAATGCCTGGGTTTACTGCATTTCTGCATAGTCCTACTGATACTCCTACTTCCCCGCTACAGTCTCTCGAGACATCATTGACTTCTGGCTTAATATAATATAATATTATATTATATTAATATAATATATCCTAGAAGTCTCTGTTCTGTTGTGTGTGTGTGTGTGTGTGTGTGTGTGTGTGTGTGTGTGTGTGTGTGTGTGTGTGTGTGTGTGTGTGTGTGTGTGTGTGTGTGTGTGTGTGTGTGCTTTGAATTATTTGCTAACAGACAGACAGACAGACAGACAGACAGACAGACAGACAGACAGACAGACAGACAGACAGACAGACAGACAGACAGGCAGACAGACAGACAGACAGACAGACAGACAGACAGACAGGCAGGCACAACACAAGAAAGGTACAAAATATCAATCAATAATAAAAATAAGGCAAATAGAGCAACAAAAAGAAATACAATGCAGCTTTTTGTTTGATTTGCGTAATATTTTCTTTGACTTGATGCATTGAATTTCTTTTTGTTGCTGTGTTTTTCCTTCTTTTCCTTCTTTTTTGGATTGATTGATTTTTGTGCTTTTCTTTGGTTATTATTACCAATGATAATTATCAGTGTTCTGAATGCACACACACGATACACGTGTGTAGTTTGGGTGTGGTGTGCTCATACACTCTCTGTGATTGTCCCAACTGCCTTTACACAGTGAGTTGAAACATGTTGGCTGATTTTACCATTTAATAAAGTAACCTAACAGTTTTTTACACTCCCTCTACTCATTTTTAAACCTTTGAGCATGCATCTCTTCATCAACAATATTTATGCCCTTGCAGTTTGGGCAACTCCAAAGCAAACCCCACATGTCCCAACATTTTATTTACATTGGTCTCCCATCATTTTATTTACCTGCCAGTGTCAACTGCGTCGGATCGGTGGTTAAGACTGGAAAATGTGCTGATATGATCGGATATGACCAAAAAGTGCTGATACTTTTCTTTTGCCGATACATTAACGGTAACATCCCTACTTCGGAGGGAGGGAAATCCAACTGCTTTTTCAGTTTGCCTTGTACTAGCAAGAGTACATGAAAGCTGTTTCCCCAAATCCAGTACGTACCGTAATGTGATGATATGCTCCAAGATGGGTTTCATCATGTAATAGTTATGAACCAAAGTAAAAGGAGCACTGACCAATGATTTATAGATGAACATTTACCCAATAAAAACTGCCTGCGGGCACTTATGGATGGCCAGCTGACTTAAGCACACAGAGTGCAATGAAGGGTAAGTGATCCACAGCCGGTAATGCATCTTATTACACCATGGTAAGCAGTAGCCCAACATGTGTAGTGGGGTGGAACGCGCATCCCACTAAAAATGAACGATCTGAACGTGTACACGGGCATTAGCGCCATTTATGCATTATGCAGGGACCGAGGAGGTTGACTTTTCCCGTTTTCCCAAAAGCATTTTCGCTGTGACATTAACGCTGTGGTTCTAATGGATCGATAGTTTGTCCGGGTTGGTGGGTGGAAATCTCATTATGGAGCCAGCCTAGGACCAGTGTTGATTTTGGCAGCGCATTTGAAATAAAACTTCATTTAGTTTTATTCATATTTTAGTTTATCCATCTAAAGAGAGGCATGCTTTGCACCAAATGACTTTAGTAAGGTACCAAATTGTACTTGTGAATACCTTGGTGCAAACTAATCTATGAGGGGGGCCCCGGGTGTGGACTCAAGAGTCAGGACTCTGACTTTGACAAATTAAAAACAAAGGTATTGTAAAAAGTTGATTACGTTTCAATTGTTATGACTTGTAAAGTGTATATATAGGCGAGATTGTGCACTTTTGTTTTAGACTTATATTGTGAACAAGCTGCATTTGCAGATTTGAGGATTATAAAGCAATTATTTGGTAATTTTCCAGAGCCTTCATCAAAGATGTAGTACAATAGCTAGAGTGTCATCTTCATTACAACAAAAGTTTGCGTTGCATTGAATTATATATACTAGGACCTTGCCCGTCTGAATATATGAACATCAACGTATGTACAGTGGGTATTGTGATGTAATAGGTCACACCATCTTGGGAATTTACTGACGGTCCCTAACATGTTCTAACAGGAAGAATCTCCAAGCAGAAGCTGCTATTTGCATTGCCCCCTTTGGCTGAAAAGGGAATTGCTTTTGCCAATGTTAAGTAGAAAATTTAATGCAGCAATAAATGCATTATTAATCAACAATATGTTAATTTGAAAAAGGGGGCTTTGTTAATCTCTTATGGTAATATTATGATCAATACCCATGTGAAAAGTCAGAGCGATTGGTGCAGCCAGTGAGGAGTTATGGCGGTTTCAGACAGACAGACATTCATTCAGACAGACATAATGCTCACCAGCAAGCACCCGTAACTCCACCTCCGTCTTTCCCGCGTTAGCGTTAGTACTAGCCTCCGCCAGGCAGCGGTATCTGCCGTTGTCCTCTTGTCGAACCCGAGACAGCTGAAGCATTCCAGATGGCAGGACCACCAGGCGGGCTTTAGGGTCCAAGGTCAAAAGGGTAGAGTCAAGCTCGGTGGGCACAGGGGAGGGGGCATCGTCTCCGCGGATACTCCACCTTTGCCAGCGCACGGCCACGGGACCAGCCGATTGGCCGACCAGGCATCGGAGGATGGCAGTGTCGTCAACGTACGAGGAGACGGAGGCATCGGCCACATAGGAGAGGAGGAGAGGAGCTGTGGAGAGAAGAGAAGAGAAGAGAGGAGAGGAGAGGAGAGGAGAGGAGAAGAGAAGAGAAGAGAAGAGAAGAGAAGAGAAGAGAAGAGAAGAGAAGAGAAGAGAAGAGAAGAGAAGAGAAGAGAAGAGAAGAGAAGAGAAGAGAAGAGTTCAATTTTATTCAATTTCTATGTTGTATATTGGACCTTGACACCTCTGTGGCGACTGTAATTCTAACGGTAATTACAGATTGCTAGCGATTATGCCATGAAAGCTATCGGTTAGAAAAATACCAGCACACCATTCACATTTTTGGGGCCCATATAAACTCTTGGCAGAAGTACCAGCACTTCTATTTAGGCACCTTATAATACACAATTGAAATCTTGGGTCAATGTGTTCATTATTCATGAGTTTTTCTCAAATAGTAAGTACTCCTATGGTAAATGGTGCATTTATATAGCGCCTATATCTGAGGCGCTTTACCTAGAGTGAGCATCACATTCACCCATTCACACACACAGATTCATACACTTATGGCAGTGCAGACCATGCAAGGTACCTATTAGCACAGTGGTTTTAAACCTTTTTCATACCAGGGCACACTATTTATTTTGCAATTTAGCCACGGACCAGTCCGTTTAGTGCCTCGGACCCAAAACTAAGGATTTTCAAGTTTGTGTCCACATTTTAGGAGAGATAGCTGGCCAAATGTTGGTCAAAATATCAATTCTTCCACCTTTTCTAATTGAGTAGATTCTTGACAATTAAATAATTCAGAAGTTTAAAAATAATGTAGCCTAACTCTTGAGACCGTAAAATGAAACCAAATGGACCCCAAATTCAAATGGAACCAAATGGATCTCAGAATAACGTGTTCCTTCCACATGCGACGTCCAAACGGGTAAACTCCCACCACCAGGTGAAAAGAAGCGGCTTGGACTCATCGCACATTGAAGTAAACATGTTACCCTCCCTAAACCGAGGAAGCGTAGTGCCCTGGAATACACTAGACAATTATTCCAATAAAATAAAAAAGTGTTGACATATGTCTAATACAATATCATATCATTTGATCAAGGCTCCTTTGGGGTACATTTTGCCACAGTATATTTGCACATACAGTGTGAAATGTGTCCTCTGCGGGTGCCCGTATCTTTGAGCGCTATCAGCGCTGCGCTCTGGGAGCAGTTATAGGTTAAGTGTCTTGCTCAGGAAGACACTTATCGCATTACGCCATCGATCTTGTAAGGAAGAATTTTGTAAATGCGCAGGAAGATAACTGGTTTTGAAGTTAATTTGAAAAGGCAGAAAAGCGAGTTAGACATTAGCGGTCCAATACCGGCAGAAATGGCATGATTCATGACGAGCCAACGGTTCCAAGGGAAAATAGTAATCCATTTATATTCTGTGAGTTTGACTTGATATTATAAGTGATATGTTCGGGGGTAAAAACAAGTTTCTTTTTGTTTATGGAATTTTCAGATAAATGTTCTCTCTTAAGTAAACAGAAAATCGATTTGCTGGCGAATTGTTTAACTTCAAATTTATAGTTCAATTTCTTTTTCTGCAATTTCTTGTTTTTGTTGCAAACATTTTTCACATCAAGGCCCATCATTTATTCCACGTTTGAGGCACAGACCACAATTTTAGTGAGATTTATCCTCTCAGACCCAAAAGATGTCCTTGAAGAAGC
>CM076985.1:32644479-32679479 GCA_039105355.1 Benthosema pterotum
GGTCCATTTGGTTTCATGTTTACGGTCTCAAAGAGTTACATCTGGTTAACCAACTTTCCACCATTTAGCTGGAGACCAACTGGAATTCTCTCAGGGACCACTGGTGGTTTCCGGACCACCTGTTGAAAATCCCTGTCCTACAACTGTATGTATGAGTACGAGTACCAAAGAATGTTTGCATTTGCCATCTTGAAGATCTGTTGAAGAACAGTCCCCTATAGGAGTCAACACCTATTAGATGCAAATTTTTCGTTCACCGACTTGTTTTGACTCAGAATGTTTCTATAGTATCCATCTACGCCTGAGAGAACTACTCTTACTTATCTTTCATATTGGTTTAAGCCCTGTGGAAATGTTGTAAGTTAAGTCTTAGTATCCATTGTTTGTCTGCAAACTTCCTTTCCCCCTCCGTTCTCGTTTGGTTGGATTCTAGTCCACACACTTCCATTGCACGAATCCCGTGTACCATAAAATGCTGTACGATTAGTGCCATTTCTTTTATCGATGCTGGTTCAGCCTGTCTGCTATTGTGTTTCTGGTTTCCCCTATATATTGTAGATTACATTTGTTATGTGTGATTAGATAGACACAGTTTTTTGTGGTAGCTGGTATGTTTTGCTGTATTCCTATCATAGTGTTTGTTGATCTATTTTTCCACCACCAGCTTGGGTTTAAAGTAGTCTGTTTTTGTAAGTAGACAGTCGGCACGACTCGGCAGTAACACTGCTGACTGTCATGGCCATGTTCCGAATGACCATTGTAGCGAAGGTCCATTGATCCGATAATTATGTTGAGGGTCTCTGACCCTCAACATAATGGCGAGCACGTCGCGTGGACAAGGGGCAGCAAGACGGCCAAACAGCAGTGCTGTTAGAGGATTTCCAGTTCCACGCATGTTTGGACGAATGGGACTTCGGATCCATTTTCCTTCGGATCTATGGGTAGTAATCTCAGCCATTGCCGGACTTTGCACTTGCGCGCTCTCAAAAGTAGCCGATTTGCAAGCTCAAAAACGCGCTGCTTCGCACCTATACGGATGGAGACTAGCATTGTTGCTATAAAAATCCAGCATATTTTACATGGCATGTATGTATGCATAAGGCATGCATGCATATTGCATAATGCATACAGTATGAATGCATGCATAAACAAACAAACAGACTAAACGTTGTACCTCCGCTGGTCCCGGATCAACAGGCTCCCGTTGGCCAGCTGCCGCCGCCTGTCGTCCACCAGCGTTGCCAGCGGCACCCCGTCCTTCCTCCAGGATATGGAGGCACTGGGCAGGCGCTGAGGGGAGGCGGAGGGGGTGGCGTTCTCCACCGACACCCGGCAGTCCAGCCTGAAGGGTTCGCCCGGCATCACCGTGACGTCGGCCGGCCGCACCACGAACCGCACGTTGAGGAAAGGAGGGTGAGGAGGAGGAGCCGACGACGAAGAGGAGGAGGGAAAGGGAGACGAAGGTGTAGAAGAATAGAAGGTCTGTTTGCGGGCATCTGGGTGGGATGGAGAAAGGAGAGGAGAGAGTTAGAATCTGATTTAACAGAAAATAGGATGTATAATTTAACTACAATAAATACTCCATCCATCTTCCACAGCTCCAGCAGAGAGCTCCAGACTCCCCTCTCCCGAGCAACATTAGCGACTTAAGGGATCCCGAGACGGGTCAAGGCCACACAGTCGATGTAATTCCTCCATCTGAGCCTTGGAGCGACAACTTTGATTGTCTTAAGTATCAGGTCTTAAGTTCTAAGTCGAAAATTGGCCAATTGGCCGAAGCTGTTTGGCTGTTTTGAGTGGCCAAACAGTTTTGCCACACCTCCAAGTTTTGACTTAAGACTTGATACTTAAGACAATCAAAATAAGGCTCTACGTCTGCCCATGCAGGGTATCCCTAGTGGGACGCGCACCGCAGACCTTCCTAGGGAGACACTCAAGAGGCATCCTAACCAGATGCCCGAACCACCAGGCGAAGAAGGATCAGCGGCAATACTCCAAGTCTGTCCTGCATGACTGAACTTCTCATACAATCTCTAGATCCTAGACAGTAGACACCCATCGAAGAAAACTCATTTCGGCCACTTGAATTCACTAGCTTATTCATTCGGTCATGAAACACACTTCATGACCATAGGTGAGAGTCAGGAGGAAGATTGCTCGGAAGACAGAGAGCTTTGCCTTCTGGGCCCAGCTCTCTTTTCGTCACGACAGTGCGGTACAGAGACTGCAGTATCGCCCCTGCCGCTCCGATCCCCCAGCTGATCCCTCACTCGTGAACAACAACTCCTTCACCTCAACAACAAATACTGTTTCACTAAAAGTATATTAGAGTTTGACGTATGCAAAGTTTGAAAGAAAGCATTTGCATGGAATGTAGCTGCACAGAATACAAAGTCTGACTATTGCCTTCAATGTCATTTTGAAAGCATGAATACCATATTACCACATAGGAAATATATTTGAAAGCAACATTAAAAGTGGCTGTGAGACATTGAAATGGAGGGACAGAATGATATGATGAAAAGAGTGCAAAACAGCTGTGTGTGTGTACTGTGCGGTTACAGTTACAAACTAAACCAAGTTTAAAATACAGTATCAAGCTGGAGTGCACACACACACACACACACACACACACACACACACACACACACACACACACACACACACACACACACACACACACACAGAAACACAGCAGAGTATTCCTTCCTTAGTTTCAAAGAAGTTACAAAACAAGTTTTGAAAAAAAGAAGGTAAAAACAAAAACTAGCTTACTACCGGAGCTGAATACTTCGGTGGTATCAAGTTCATAAGTTCATGTGTTCATGAATTATGCACAATGTACATAATGTGTGCCCCACTAAAATGTCCAACACATTCACACTAACATAGAATGGCAGTCAAGTCTGTGGAACTGTCAAGATGTTTTTCCAAATACAAGGAAGTCAGCTGAGCTATCGGCTCAACATGGACGTTTATCGAATGTGTGTGTGTAGAGCTCACAGAATAATCAGGATTGTTTTCTGGGGCCACATATTTAGATTTTTATTTTAATCAGGATCGTCGTTCTGAAATGCAGAAATTTATAACACAAGGGGTCAGACAGAGAATGGTGGCTGTTTCTCTGCAGACTGTCATTGTACATTGAATTTCCTAAAATATTCTCCAAATTATCCAAACAATATAGAAATGATCTAATTAGCATATTCAAATAACCATAGTCCATTTCAATTGCAATTAGTATCAATCAATAATTACCATTAACTCAATTAGGTCACAAAATAATAAATGCATATTCCCCAAAATGACAAAACATGTATTCATATCCAATAAAGAAATAAACCATAACAGTCCAGTAGTTTCATAACACTCACTACAGTAATGTAGACATAGTAAGTACACACACTCTTTAGCAATTAGCTTCCATGACCTATAGTCACATAATTGGCACCACCACAGCACACCATCTAGGCCTATACTGCTGTAGAGGTCAACCTATAGCTAACCAGCTAGCCACAGTGTACCATGTATGTTATTTCAGACTTCTCTCATTAACTTTCTTATTATAAACAAACCAAACAAAAACGAGTTGTGTATTGTCACAGGCAAGCACAATAATATACAGTGTTCATGGGTTTTGCACTATATCTCACCTGAAATGCAGAAAATTATAACACAAGGGCTCAGACAGAGAATGGTGGCTGTTTCTCTGCAGACTGTCATTGTACATTGAATTTCCTGCCCAAAACCCTTTCAGAATAAAAGCAGTGGAATTCGTTTCTAGAACAGACCATGAATTCAATGGACAACAGTGCCACCTTGTGACGCTATGTGGTAGTGTTTTGCACTGCAGTCTGGTGTAGCAAAATAACTGTATATTGGACTTAAATTCTGGACAATAAAAATAACAAAAACATGCCAAAAACGTTTGAATAGGGGTCTCTGTGAAACATAAGACTTTAAGAATCATTACAGAATGTGGCCAGATATGTTCCATATCACCACATGTGCAGTACAGCAACACCAGAAAAGAATGGAAACTGGGGCCAAACAAGGCCAAACAAGTCAGTGAAGACACAGCTGAACTCAAATCAATCGACACATGTATTGGCTGGTGATGCAATTAAGGAAACACACTACCCTTAGTTCAAAATAAGATACAATAACTTCAAGGCAGGTAACAACTATGATGGAAGAAAGGATCGAAACACATTAGCTTTACTTCACAATAAGGTCCAAAAACACAGCAAAGCATATGCCGGGAGCAAAGGTGAACTTTAGGTGCATTTTACTTTGAAGTTTGTTCATCCTGAATTTCTCTGCAATGCAGGTACTGAAGTTTCTGAACTAATCAGAGCTCACATCCCTCCAGGTAGACTGACTCTTAATCAAAAAACAGCTGCGTTTGGAGAACAACACAGTGATGTGAATGTGATGTGAATTTCTATTGACTTTTAATGTTGTGGTGGTGGAAACGTCATCACGTATATGTTTTTGTTATCAGGAAGTAATTGAAATTCAACAGACTATGGACTTTTGATATATAAAATTCTGTGCTATGGGAGCCAGCCTCTCCTATGCCCAACTTGGTGTGTATGTTGTGTACCATGGAAATTATTGATTGGCCGAGCACGGAATGTGATGTATGATGATGTATGATGGTGTATCCTTCTTCTTTCTCTCTCTATCCTTTGACTATTTGGGCCTGGCCTGCGACATTGACTTTGTTTACGTGAAAACCCTAATATTCCACTTATTATTCAGAATGACAACTCGGATATCAGATAACAATCCCTTGTTATGCAAACACAACAGTTGGAAGAGAATATTGGGTTTGATCCAATGGAATTTTCTGCTTGACAGGGGTGGTTTAAACCTTTTCATATCCATGTCAACAAGAAAATAAATATCAGCATGTAAAACGTTTATTCCAATCGTTTCTCTCCGGTTGGTCGACCTCTGATTGGAAAATCGACAGCAGAAATGTAAACATTTTGAGCATGACAAAATCAATGTTGGGATTTAATACTTCGAGGCAAAAGGCATGTGACAGAGAATCACTGTTTTCACTTTTACATAATAATGAAGGTTTTCCTTAATAATAACTGCACTATCCAACTGCATTACATCACTTCACATTGCCATGAATTAACCAAACCTAGATACTGTACACATAAACAGGTCACACAGTGTCACACTGTAGGTGCTAAGTCAAAGGACAACTTTATTGTTTTTTTCATCCAATGTTCATGTTGTAGGTTGTTATTATTTTTTAATCTGTAATCTTTAATCTGTATCTACTACAGTCCTAATAAACCCCAGATAATTATAACTGGCCACGGAAGTTCACAGGATCTACTGAATGTGAAGGAGGCCGCACACTGCTCTGCACTTTACACACTCCATGTTTGGGTATGCCTGACCCAGAGGCTCAATATGGCAGTTTGTCACATTCAATAGATCATTTTTGACAGTTATAAAGTCCTGGTGTTTATTAGGACTGTAGTATGTTTTTTTGTAAACAAATAGTCAGGACCATGTTCGAATGTCAAATGTCCCCTCCCATAGCTAAAATCCCTATAACTAAAGAAAGCAAGGCATGTAAATCAATTAACACCCATCTTTTACTTTCTCTAATAACAACTTGCTTGAAAAAAAAAAACCTAAAGTTGTCCTTTAAGCAGGGCAGCCCCCCATAAAGCCTGCTCTACGGTACTTAAATGTACAATAGATGTGCAATAGGCCGCTCCAAGTAAAAATATGTACCATAACTGCAGCTCTCCCCTGGGAGAGCTGAAAGGCAATGTCTAGTAGCATCTAGTGTACTGTAGAGCATAAGTGTTCAACAGGGGGTCCTCACAGTTACTGCTGCCAGACGTGCCTGTGTGTACTATCAACTGTTTTTGGCATAATGCTATGTGGAATATTATAGTATTTGCAAATACCAGAATAGAGCACAGCAGAGTCCAATAGAATAAAACGTGCACTATAATAGAAGGCACAGTAATATGATGCTGTAGAAATAATGTAGCACAGCATAATAAATAGAACACAGTATGATTAGAATCAATTAGAACTGTTGAGTGCATTAGAATAGAATGCAGTAGAAAACAACAGCACAGGAGATTTATAATAGATTATATTGAAATAGACTGGAATATAATTGAAGCACAATTAAAACACAATGCACAACTCTAGATTAGATGTCAATGGAACAGAGGGGAATGGAATGCATATACTGTATATGGTATGGAATAGAATAGATTGCAATGGAATTAAATTAAGGAAAAAACGAGAAGAGAAGAGAAGAGAAGAGAAGAGAAGAGAAGAGAAGAGAAGAGAAGAGAAGAGAAGAGAAGAGAAGAGAAGAGAAGAGAAGAGAAGAGAAGAGAAGAGAAGAGAAGAGAAGAGAAGAGAAGAGAAGAGAAGAGAAGAGAAGAGAAAGGCTATGGGGGTGGGGCGGAACACACAGGCTGCATACCAATAGACACCCTGACTGACATTGACAAGATGTTCCAGAGAGAGAGGGAGGGAGAGAGAGAGCTGAGAGAATTAACATAAACGCCCACCTAAATGTATATTTTTGCAAGTATAGCTATCAAACATACAGGTACAGACGCAACACAATTGCAAGTCAAGTCAAGCATGCAGGTATTTCAATTAAGAATGTGTGCGTCTAGTATTGCAGTGTAGCAGGCCAGGCGCCCATTTCCTGAAGCAGAAGCCTAAGCAATCAATTAGACAAATGACTTACACCAGTCAAGTCAAAGTACAGGACCCCAGGCAGCTACACATGTACAATAATACAAGTACAAGAACAGTAATCAAACAAATAAGCGCTCTAGCACTGTACAAGTATCCTTTTTTTGGCATCAACAACAAATTACTTCAACTCTGACCTAGACTCTAGACCTCAGAGCATTCTGTTGCTGTTGTTTTTCCCAGTGTTTTGGCACTGTACTCTTAACTTTTGTCTTGTCTCTCCTTTATAACAAGATGTAATACACTTATTGTTGTTCACTAGGGCTGCAACTAACGATTATTTTCATAATCGATTTATCAACCAATTATTTAACTGATTCTCTTATTTAGCTATCACCTTAAAGGGGAATTACACCCATTTTCCCAGAGTGTACAAATGTTAATGATTTTTTTTCAGACCTCCATTTCTAAGAAACATATAATAGGGGGATGTATTTGTCATGTCCATACAACATCTCTGGGGTATATTGGGAATAATTTGTTACACTTATCACGGGGAAAACTATGGCTATGTGTTAAAACGGGTAAAAACGTTAGTGATTAGTTGATCTATCTAAAAGTCAAATACCAATACCAAGTCAAATACCAAATAATGTACACATAAACGGCATTCACACCGAACATGATAACTATATCAAAATGATAACCATATGTATGTATAGAGGGCTTCACCTAAAGCAAGTCCAAATCAAGAGCAAGACTGAGTCGAGACTGAGACCCAATTTATTTTGTAGCCTACAGAAAACCCTGCGAGAGCAGGCAGCCGCGCCGGCTGCACTCCGCCATTTAACAAGATGTCTATAAGCGCCAGACAGCTAGCTCTCTTATAATGTAAATGTGGATGTGCTCCTCATAACAAGAGGTCGGTCTGTGATACATTTATTTCATTGTTTTCGCAGTAACTCCTGACTCCTTTGGTCCCTTGGTCCGAGACCAAGCAGGGGCGGATCTAGGCATGGGCATGGGGGGGGGGGGGGGGGGGCAATGCCCCCCTAAATGACCTGATTGCCCCACCAAACATGATGGCATGCAAACAACCCAAATTTCAAATGTATTTCAAATTAAACTGCTTATAATAAAAATGATTTGAAACACTACTACTGCTACTAACTAACTACAGTTGTGTCACCACTCACCACTAAACCAACAGCATTTCATCATTGAAAACAGAAAACTCTCTGAGTCAGACCTTTAGCTTTATGCATGCTGCGTGTCTGTTGCAACTTCAACAGCAACTGATGTTATTATTGATGCTTTACATGCCAAATATAAGTCATGTAACTGAAAATGGTATGACACGGGCGATGAAGCCGCCCCCATACCATTTTCTCTTGCCCTGACTTGAGACCAAGTCAAAATATGTGCAAGACCGAGACGAGGCTGAATAAATAAAATTGTGTATACTCTGACAATAATTCATGGATAATTTAGCTGATTATAATTTATTACAGGGGAGTGAGCCTAGCTGAAACAATGCCAGCTACAGTACACCATGCAGCTATTCATAAGTGCCCCCGTCATCTCCTTGAATGACAAAACTTTCAGTTCAGTGAGGCCGACTGCACTCTCTGAGATGCATTTTAAATAGCTGCCAATGTCTATAATTATCGTTCATATCATCACGCTGAAAGTGATAGAGAGTACATCATCCACCATGACTATAGTTGTGGTTGTGTTGGCTGCCATCCATTTGAGTTTGAATATGTTTGTTTTTATACATATAAGTGTGTAATATGTGAACAATACACATGCACGTATGCATGTATGACACATGAGAGAGAATCACTTGAAGGACGGAGAGCCGATGACCTCATTAAACGTGTGTGTGTGTGTGTGTGTGTGTGTGTGTGTGTGTGCGTGTGTGTGTGTGTGTGTGTGTGTGTGTGTGTGTGTGTGTGTGTGTGTGTGTGTGTGTGTGTGTGTGTGCGTGTGTGAGCAAGCATGTGTGCACGTGTGTGGCATTGCCAAAACGATTGAGCTGTCAAGCTTTAGTGATTTACTGAGAGAGACAGAAAGAGAGAGTGAGTGAGAGAGAGTGACAGAGGGAGAGGGGGAGAGAGAGAGAGAGAGAGAGAGAGAGAGAGAGAGAGAGAGAGAGAGAGAGAGAGAGAGAGAGAGAGAGAGAGAGAGAGAGAGAGAGTAATTATTGGCAGGTATAGCATGTGAAGCATTGTGGACATATTGTACATGTCTATTTCGATTCTGATTGCAGCAAACATTTTCGGATGGATGGGGAAGACCAGCATGAGAGAAATAAAGAAGAAAGAAATAAATTGCTCTAAATTAATTGCTCATAAATGGTAAATGATGCATTGGGCTTATGTAAAGCACCTCCCTCCATTCATTCACCCAGGCACACACACATTCATGTGGAGGTGGAAACCATGCAAGGCACAACCAGGACATCATGAGCAATTTGGGGTTAAGTGTCTTGCTTCAGGGACACATTGATACTAACTCTGGGAGGAGCCTTTTTGTCCCCAATGTACTAATCGTTAGATGCCAATGAATTCCTCCACCTTCCACATTTCCGTTTTTGCACATGCTGTTGTTGTATCCTGCCAGTGAGGACGAAGCCTCTACCGGAAGGCGCAGAGCCTTCAACCGTCCCATATTCCTCCCACTCAACACTCCCTGCTGACATACAGGTGCCGCCCCGACGCATATAAACGCATACAGATACAGCCCCCCCGGAAACTAACAGGCCAGTTGTGTTCACTTAAACGTTAAGACAGAACCAGAGGCACCACTGTGGTTTTAAACCCACAACCACCTCCGCGGTGGCGAATAAGACCTCTTACAATCATATTATATGTTCGTACATTCATTCGTACGTTCAGCTGTTGGCAGGATTAAAGCCTACTATAATAATCGATTGCCTTGACTTCTGCTAGCTTAGCTAAATGAGTTTTTAGCCTTGTGGCTATTGGGCCACTTAGGCACGTACGTCTCCTTTCCCGGGACTTTTTAAAGCCATTTTACTTTTAGATTGAATTCCTCTGTTGCTGTTTGAGTATGCTCCAGGGACACCAGGGGACAACGAGGAACATAATTTGTAACAGCAGCAGGTGCGGATGTAACATGTCCCATTTGGGGAGGCAAGAGAACATGTTGGAGGGGCAAGAGAAAATGGTATCGGGGTGGCTTCGTCGCACCCATGCCATTTTCTGTTACAGGACTTTTATTAGTCAAATAAAGCTTCAATAATAACATCAGTTGTTGTTGAAGTTCCAAGAGACACGCAGCATGTATAAAGCTAAAGCTCTGACTCAGAGAGTTTTCTTTTTTCAATTTATGAAATGCTGTTGGTTTAGTGGTGACACAACTGTAGTTAGTAGCAGTAGTAGTTTTGCAAATCATTTTAAATATAAGGACTTTAAATTGAAATATCTTGGGTTGTTTTGCATGGCATCGTGTTTGGTTTGGTTTGGTATTTAGGGGGGCATTGCCGCCCCATGCCCATGCCTAGATCTGCCCCTGAGCAGCAGCAGCAGCAGCAGCGGCGACAGTGGCTGCGTCCTCACGGCAGCCAGCCAGACGGCCGGTTGTTGCTGTTTACACAACACCAAAGACAAACACGGAGGTCAGCATAATGGTGTCAACCACCGGAGCTCCTCCATATCAAAACTGAGTTGCAATCAATAGAAACTTTGATAAATGAACTCCTTCAATGTTAGCCGGAGCCGTATGCAGTCTACGCACACTCCAAATTGACTGACGTCTAAATCGACTCGATGGAGAGTAAGTACTGATCTCAGATGCAGCCTTCTATTAAAAAAAAACCTGGCCGGCAAAAAGGGAAAGGCCTTCTATTACCTTTCTGACCTCGTGAAAGAACTCCCACTGAGCACCTCTCTACCGCTGCCTCTCTAACAGACAGAATGCCACCGAAGGAAAAAATACATTCGCATTATCCCGCCGTACCGTTCTACAGATAGAGGCCAACACATAAAAGTGTCAGACTGTGCAAGGTCCACTCTGAAGAGTACAACTGCAGACGCGCACAAGCATGCGCATGCTCACCCACACACACACGCAGACAGACACACGCGCACGCGCACACACACACACACACACACACACACACACACACACGCACACGCACACACACACGCAGACAGACACACACGCACGCGCACACGCACACGCACATGCACACACACACACACACACACACAACAATTTATTTGCGTTGACAAACAGGGACATGCAGTAATAAATATAGTGTGCGCATCATTCGTATTCATGATACAATAGGCATGTCACTCAGCGACTTGCCAGGTGTCAGGGACATGTCACTCACTCATAAGTAACAGCCTCTGCCACACTGTATTCAGGAGCTGCCTGTTATTATAGCAGAGACAGCACAATGCCAGCGTTTTCGCCTTACATACCACACACACACGGCGCACGACATGCACGGATTGCATGCGTGTGCATGTACACACACAGGCCTGCTAAAGAGTAAAAAATAGCCCTATTGACTCTGAGGCGCTAGCCTTAAACTGCAGTAATCTTTTTAGAATTGACAGATTTGGGAGGTGGAGGTGATACTACAACCATTCAAGACCGACATCCTGTTTTTTGTTTGTTTACGTGATGCTGCTATGCCCGAATGTTTTGAGTTTATTGCTCTGTTGATGAATACTGGCTCTATTTTATGTGTTGTTGTACTGGGATTTATAGACCTCCTTCCTTCAGCTGGTCTACTGCATCTACTAGATCTAGATCTATTGATTATACGGCAGAGATAAGTCAACTCCCAAATGATCAGTTTAGCAGATTTTAGCATAATTGGTTAAGCGTGCAGCGCTGTGCACCTAACTCATTTTGGACAGAGGCCAATTCTAAAAATGTCTTCCATGTTCGTAAATCCTCAGCTAAAAATATTCATATAGCAGCATCACATTTTTTGTAATTTTTGAAATGTGAATACACGATAGTGCTTACACTATGATGTGAAATTGTCCCTTCATTGTCAATGGTCAGGTAATGTTTGTCCTCAGACAGAGCTGGACATATGGTCTAGCGCCCCTCACACTTCACAAATCACCCCCATGTGAAGCCAACTCAAATATTTCTGATACCGTTGCGGTATCAGGACATCTTTTGTTTACACACATCCTACCACCTCTCAGAATGTAGTTGAAAAGCCAATACTAGCCTTGAATAGATTGTACACTATACTTTGCCCAGCTACACTTTGACGCAAGTATATGCATGCTGATCTTAATGGTGAGTCTGTAAATAGTTAATAGTGCAATAGCAAATAATTACAACCAAGATGAGAGGAGCGGAGTGTAGAGGAGAGGAGGCCAGAGGTTAGGAGAAGAGAGGAGAGGAGAGGAGATGGATAGGGTGAGGAGAAGGATGAATAAATGAATGATTTATATAAGTACTGCATTAATAGAACATATTTGCATTTTCCACACACGCACGAGTGCGTGAATGTCTACGTGCGCACGTGTGTGTGTGTGTGTGTGTGTGTGTGTGTGTGTGTGTGTGTGTGTGTGTGTGTGTGTGTGTGTGTGTGTGTGTGTGTGTGTGTGTGTGTGTGTGTGTGTGATCACTGAGGCATGTCGTCAGGGGGATGGGGGTTGCCCCTGGCAACGGCATGAGAGAGAGGGAGAGAGAGAGAAGAGGAGAGAGAGAGAGAGAGAGAGAGAGAGAGAGAGAGAGAGAGAGAGAGAGAGAGAGAATACAGAGAGAACAGAGAGAGAAACAGAGAGAGATTCCTGTGTTTAATGTTGATGGGTCAGGTAGCCCCCAGCTGGTTGGCTAACACTAGCCCAAAGCTTAAACTTCAAACGGTCACCTGTTAAAAATATGTCATCCAATTAGCTGGAGGCAGACCTGGGGTCAGCCAACGACAGCACAGAGAGACAGATCTCGCTCGTAGCATCTTAGCATGTCAGCATTGAAGCTAATGGAATGTGACAAAAATGTTACTGTGATTTGCATGGCGGTGGCCATGGCTTGCCGGTAGGACAAGCTGGCTAGCCGGGTGTGCTCACACATAGCCCGCGGCCTAGCGGTCGGCCAATCACATGTACGGGACGCAGCGTTCCAGCATGACATTTGCTATACTTTATTATGATGAGCTGATTTACAATTAGCCTTTAGCTAGCTTTTAGCTAGGGGACAATGCCGAAGTTAAGTCTGACATTCTCCAAATGACTTTCACTTTTACTGCCTTTGGATCCCTCATGGCTCATATACACGCTGGTTAGACATACCAGCAGTCTGACAGCCATTCCTGACACTGTCACTGCTGACATGGGTGGCAGGTTACAACTAAACCATGGGTTTTCAACATTTTTCATACCAGGGCCCACTATTTTTTCTGCATTTTAGCCGCGGAGGACTACCATTTGATGACACTTTAGCCCCACAGACCCCAAAACTAAATATTTCTTTTGCTTTTGTCCACAATTCCAGGCTGGATTTCAGAAACATACAGATCAAAAATGAGGTCCCAGTGTTGGGACATGTGCACTACGTAACTCAATATATTACATAATATATTACCAAAATGCAGTAACTTGTAATATAAATATATTACTTAACAAAAACAATGTAATATATTATACTTTTCTTTCTGCATGACTGCATTACTTTCAATATTACTTTCTGTCAATCTGTCTCGTTGAAAATGTTCTTGTGAAATTGTCTTGACAACTGCAGAAGTTAAATAATTACTTATTTTCTATAATTTGTCATCAAATAATTTATTCAGGAGGACGTTTTTTCAAGTTGATTTCATATGGATTTCCCAGATAGCCAAGTGCGCTTTCTTTATTGTAGCTATGCCACTGGCCTACACAATATTTGATTAATAGTGACACTAAATATTTAATTATATATTTTGTACAACATTTTCTTTTAAGTAATATGTAATAGTAATACTAATATATTACACTTGCTCAGACAGCAATATTGTAATACAATATATTGCTTTAAAATGAAGGTAATAAGTAATAAGTAATACATTAACAAGGTATAGTAATATTCCCAACACTGAAAATGAGGTCCCATTCTTCTACAAGTCTCTAATAGTCTATACTTGGGCTAATTCAGATGATGAATATTTTAACTCTTGAGAGTGTAAAATGAAACCAAATGGACCCGCAAGGGTCCATTTGGTTTCATTTTTACGCTCTCAAAGAGTTACATCTGGTTAACCAACTTTCCATCATTTAGCCTGGGGACCAGCAGGTTAAAAAAAAACTCACCCATGGTCTGTCACTAGTGCCAAACTTTGTGGGCAAACCAACCAACAACCAGACCTATGAAGATAAGCCCCAAATAACATTGAGGTTGTTTTGAGTGTTGCTTTCAAACTCTTAGATGTACAGTACAGTATCTCCATGTATGGAGCTGAGCTGTTCTATGTTCATCAGCTCAAGACACACTCCCCATGCATATACAGAATTCATTAGTTAGTGGGGTTGCCTGAAGGGCAACCACACTATTGTTATTGTGATGCGTTTTCTATGTAACCTTTTTTCTGTAACCATTTTTCACCTGTCTCTGTAACCTTTTTTCACCTTGTGATGATAATATACAGTATAATCATTCGATTGGCTGACCAAGGAACAATGAAATGATTCGATTGGCTGAGCAAGGTGATGTTTGATGATAAAAAAAACTTTCTTTAATACTAAGTCACCACAACATCATCAGGGCAAACCCATTTTGCAACTACAAAATTGCATTGCATTCTACTCCATTTGTTGACCTGATCACATCAATCACTATACAGGCCCATGCCAAAGCACCAGCACTCGCCCAGCAATCTGCTGTTAACCAGGCCTAGGCCTCTGTGTGCACCCCTCAGGCGTCTGAGCAGTCCCGCACCCTTTCATGACGTTGTACGTGGCCCAGAAGTAATTTCCCCATTCATATTCTTCATAGACTTTTCAAAATGATTCATATAAACAAGTCATGACAACAAACATTTTGGATGATCAAATAATTATTATGGAGAAAGAAAACAGCTGGATACAACACTTTTTGCTTTGTTTTTTCCTCTTGCAAATTATTTGTTTATACCAAAAACATTGTGTTTGCATGATGAATCCATGATTTGTCACAACCCGCGCTGTCTTTGTCTGCAGCGTAATCGTCTTTGTGTAAATCATTTTGGGAAAGTCTATGAGAAAAATGAATGGGGAATTCTTTTCTGGGACGGCGGGCGGCGTCATGAAAGGGACAGGACTGCTCAGCTCTTTAACAAACAATTACTACTACTGCTACAACTACTACTTAAAGTACTAGGATACTATACTGTACCACTATCCAACAATAGAAAGATAGTAGAAACAAAGGACAAGTATAATCCTGTGTTCTTTTCTTCCTTGATAGAAAATGGTTTAACCCATTCACTTCTGTACAAACACACACACACACACACGCACACACACACACACACACACACACACACACACACACACACACACACACACCGCATGTAAGGGTTGACATACTGTTCCCAACAGATTAAGTTGATCAGCTTAACATTGTAATGTGTTTGTCTTTTGTGTGCGTGTGCATGCTGCACGTGTGTGTGTGTGTGTGTGTGTGTGTGTGTGTGTGTGTGTGTGTGTGTGTGTGTGTGTGTGTGTGTGTGTGTGTGTGTGTGTGTGTGTGTGTGTGTGTGTGTGTGTGTGTGTGTGTGTGTGTGTGTGTGTGTGTGTGAGACAGAGAGAGAAAGAGAGAGAAAGAGAGCGAAAGAGAGAGAGGGAGATCCACCCTGAGTCGCAATGCGGCTCCCGCTCCGCCAGTGGAACCTGATTTTCTTTACAGCTCGTCAGCCACAGATAAATGTGGAGAGAACAACCACCACCACTGTATGCATGGCATGAATCAACCCCAGCGTAAAAGGCCTTGTATATAAGATTCAGTGAGACGCGTTGCCCTCTGCGTTGCCCTCTCCCAGATCGGACGGATGCCCAGACGCAGATCTGAGGAAGCAGTTAGGGTAGCTCTTGCATCTGTTGCATGTGAGAACATGCTTAGCAGTTCTCTGCCATGGCACTTGGCAGTGACCGACCTATAATATAACAGCCGCTCTCCAGAGCTAGCTGGCAGGCTTGGCTGCGTGTTTGCGCCAAGCCTCTTTGCCATTTTCATTGCAGCCTCCATGCCTGGCCTCGCTGTAGTCACAACTCTCCTCCCGAGGCAGTCAGACATCCTACAGGACTAGCGCTGATGGTCCTTTTTTTTAGGATTTTAATGATTCTGGTTCCTTGATTCCCTCTAAACCAGTGGTTTTCAACCAGTGGTCCTTGAGCGGGTTCCAGCTGGCCCCCAGCTAAATGATGGAAAGTTGATTAACCACATGTAACTCTTGAGAGCGTAAAATAAAACCAAACGGACCCACAAGGGTCCGTTTGGTTTTATTTTACGCTCTAAAGAGTTAAAATAGTCATCATCTGAATTTGCCAAGTCTACACAACTAAAGAATGTAGACGAACGGTCATTTTTTATCTGTTTTGTTTCTGAAATGCAGCCTGGAATTGTGGACAAAAACAAAATAATTATTTCGTTTTGGGGTCTGTGGGGCTAAGACGTGTTCAAATGGTAGTCCGTGGCTCAAATGCTGAATAAATAGTGGGCTCTGGTATCAAAATGGTTGAAAACCGCTGCTCTAAACGGTCCGATTCCCTAACAATCCTCTTTAAACTGCTAAGGGGAGTTCCAAATGGACCAGTATAGGCCAATTACTCTGGGACTCTGTGTATACGGTACATTGAGTTCCATGTGCACTCTCAGAGTTATAGTGAACCACCGTTTATTACAAATATTATTCAGAAGTGATGTCCACAAGCCAGTGGCGCTGGCAGTGTGGTAAATCGGTTGCCGAAACAGCCAATGTCATGGAACAGATTCCCAGTTCCTCCATGCTGGATGGATGCAGTACACAAACCACACAAGGACTGCCAAAAAATGCCCTCAAAGTCACATGCATACTCAACATGCTTCGAACTGACTCGATTGGACCTTTCCTTCTAGGGATAATCTTAAAAACGGCCACTTTCGGCAGTTTTCGATTGCCGATTATTACCTGTTTGACCATGACAAAGCAGAAACCTGAGTAAAGTACACTTTGAGGTACACATCCGCTTCTATTTCTGTAGTCCTTACAGTAAAGCCACTAGGAGCAGTCAAAATTACTTTTTTGCAGGGTAGTACATATTTTGTGTAACACAGACATGTTCATGTTTGAGTGTTATTTTATAACCATGTTCAGAGCCCCCCAGATGGACAGGGCCGGGCCTGGATATAAACATCGACATGACTCTGCCTTTACGCCAGCCAGCACCTGACAGACCCTCCCAACAAACACACAATTTATGTCTCTCACAATTTATGACATCTTGGAGAATGTGTATCACTTCACCCACCTTGGTCTACTTTCTGTAAGTGCTGTCATCGATGCCAAGACTCTATCTAGTCCACTGTGAGGATGTGTCAATTTAGTATGGCAAGCTGTGACAGCCGCCAATACTTGGTTTGGTTCCAGGTGAAAAAAATAATAATTTACCTTTAATAAAAAAGATTAATTCAAAGTCTCAAATTAATTGTTTGAGGAAAATGACTGGCAAACTGGGGGTAAATGTAAAATAAAAGCCAGATAAAGACAAATAACAGCAAACCTTTGCACAACCAAAAGGCACATGGCCAACTCATGCATGCCATACCTTGCTTAGCTTTTGCTGAATTGACGCCATTGCCACAGCGGAGCAATTTCGAAACCATATCCATTCACACCCATGCTTTGCCGGTTTTGTATGAGAACAACAAATCATATCAGTGGGAGTGGGTGATGTTTAAATTATAGCATAGGTACGACCTGGCTTGTCAACGTGTCAATGGTGTCAACCGTATGTGTAACCTTTTAAGGGCTAAACCACTGGCAACCCCCAGCCCTGTGATTTAGGAGAGCGCTGTGAGATTACGGAGAACGCAATCGCGTCATATTCCTCTGGCCTCCATTATGCCTGCCTGGAGTAAAAACAAGTCAACAACTGCAAGCGCAGTGCATAGACTACATTTTGGCTGTATAGATCAGGATAAATACCTAAGTGTGCGCCTGCACTGTACATAATTGCGGTCGTTGAGGAAATTGTTGTTGTACCCATGATACAGAACTAATCTCTACCTCTCTCTCTTTCTCTCTTTCTCTCTCTCTCTCTCTCTCTCTCTCTCTCTCTCTCTCCCTCCCTCTCTCTGTTCCACACATGTCCACACATATTTGTTACAGTTGTTTATATTCACCCTACGGCAATAATGGATAATGCAACAGAACAGCCTTAGCCAAAACGGTGCAGTGCTTATACACATACACGCGTGTGTGTGTCCCGACGGGCCCCTAATTCATTGTGGGATATTTATCTCCCAAGACCTGGAACCACTTATTCCACTACACGACCCCTGTATTCAACCACACGGGGTAAATGTTGGCCTATTGTTATGGCACCATATCAATGCTTAATACATGTATAGTGGCTTTTCTTGGTTTGCAAGATCTTCACATTCATTTGTTCTGCTCCAATATCACCTGTTCAATGGTGGATAAATGGAGCTTTGTTCTGTTCCCTTACAATCACTCTTTTTTCCTATTCGGATTCATGGAAAAGTAATTAATAGCCAAGTTAATAGAACTGTCAAGTCATAATCTAAAACATACATGGGAGACCCACCATCACTTATTGTGGCCCTCAGGTTAATATCGGAATACTGATATGGTATTATTGTCAGACTAAATTAGTAGCTTAGTGAGTGAGTAGCTTAGTGAATAGTTACAGTGTTAGTGTCGTTTTATGTCCATTGTAATTTTAGTTCATAAGCGTTACATACACTACAATTAAAGGCATTTGTTCCAATGTGATGTGTTTTGAACTATTTTGGCTACAACAGCAATATATGTGACCGTCAGGAGTTTTCAACAGGCGGTCCGGGGACCACTAGTGGTCCTTGAGAGGGTTCCAGGTGGTCCCCAGCTCAGAGTAAATAATTCTAGAGCGAGCACCCTGAGGAAATCTTGAGGCGAAATGGACATAGTGGCCAAAGTTGAGAATGCAGTTTGAGAGCATGGGGCCAGTAACATGAACGCGGAATAGGCTCCGCCCCCTCCATAGCTCTCCGCTCTGAGGCACGCACACGCACGCGCGCCGATCGTGCATGAGGTCGCCCGCGTTCATGTTCTCGGCCCCATTTTCCCAGAATGCACTCTGTTTTCCCCCCGGAAATAGGGGAAAAATAGGAGTGAAATCGCCTCATGCGCTGAGTGAGCAACTCAATGCAAGTGGATGAGAGGGGATTTCGGGTGCCCTCTCTATTTAATATATACTCTAAGGTCCCCAGGCTAAATGATGAACAGTTGGTTAACCAGATGTAACTCTTTGAGAGTGTAAAATGACCCTTGCAGGTCCATTTGGTTTCATATTTACACTCTCAAAAGTTAAAATATTGATCATCTTAATTATCCCAAGTCTACACAACTAGAGAAAGTAGATGAAATGGCAACCTTTGAGTGGCAAAATAGTACAGATGATCAGGTGTAATTTACAACAGAGGTTAGGGGTTCTGCATGCTTTACAAGCACATAGCAGATGCCAGATGTGTTGTATATGTATTTGTTCCTATTTTAGAAGGAACCCCACCTATCAGCAGGCGCCGAAGAACGGGGAAACCATGCAAGCACAGAATTGTTCCAGTCTTAATTGATGACTGAATGGAACTAAAGGACCGCTTTGAATGTACTGATTGGGGTCTATTTAAAGACCCATGTTCTAATTTGGATGAGCTCACAGACAAAAGAGTCTGGTTACATCTCCTTTTCTGTAGAAAAACGTGGTGACTCCCATGCAGAACATGCACTATTGTCCCTAATATTAAGCCCCTGGATTAGCAAATCACTTAACATGCTCTTAACCAGACAGAGCTGCGGTCTTGTTATTAGGGGGTAACATGAGGCGACAGAAATAGGTTAGAAAACTGATTATTCCAAACTAAACTTTGTTCTAAAACTGTAGAGGGTTAACTGAATAATGGATGTTTACGGTTAGCTTGGAAAGGAGTCCACGGTTGGGATGTAGAACAAGGATTGTGCATGTTTTGCCCGAGAAGCCTGATGCTGATAAGGCTGAAGGGAGCTGCACGAATTATACCCCAGGTTTGATACCTTTGATTTTAAGGATGAGCATTCTAATTTTAGAAACGGGGGCTGCGGGCTGTATAGATTAAAATTGATGAGGCAACTGTGTGTACATGTGGAACTCTTGGTCGTGTTAAAGGGAGGAAAATATTGAAGTGTTGCGCCGAGCAACCGTGCTGTGTTTTGTTCTATTTACTTTCAAGTCGTGTTCGGAACAGAACAGCGTTCCCCTCCGCCCTCCGTTCTGTTTCTTTGGGTCCCAGTTTCAGAGTTTTGACCCGGCCCGGGAATCGAAATCCCGACCTCCCAAACTTGGGGGCGGACGCTGCAACCATGAGAGGAAATTGCCCCTGTTATTGCTGAGGCCAGCATAAGGATGAACTTAAGCACCACAGCAGGGAGCTCAGCAACTTCAAGACCACAGACAGTTACTGCAGCAACTTTAACACTATGGACAATTACTGCAGTACTAGTGATGAGATATCGGATCAGATTTATGGGTATCGCATGTCGACACAGATAAAATTAATAGACATAATAGATAATTAATAGACATGTCTTATTTTCTCGGACACTATGACATATAATTGCCCATTAACTGTCAATTGGAATTTAATCCTTGTGTAGGACAGAAAACTACACCAATAGCTGAATATAGGAGGGCTTGCGCCCATCAAAAACAATGCTAATGCATGTTTCGTAATTACATATTGTAAATGTAAAATATCAGACATTGGGAGTATATCGGGAAATTTAAAAAAATGAATATATTGGAACAGAAATTAAGAAAAGAACAGTATCGTGCATCCCTGTGCAGCACTAGGGAGAGCAACTTCAGCACCATGGACAGAGAGTGCTGCTACAGTAGATAACAGTTTCTCAGCCTTTCCTGGATGAGGGCCTACTTAAAAATATCGGATTTTCGGCTGTTGTAAAGTGTTAAGATGGGTGCGCTGCGTGCACTTTAAGGGCGTGTTTACTTTAATGATAAAATTCGATCCAGCTTGCGTCGACGGAACCAACGTAGTATATTTCAAGTTTTTTTTTTATTTGTCTGCTTCAATTCCTGGCAGGTTTTAAAGAGACAGAATCACACTCTGTGTGAAATGACTCGGCGTGCTCTTATCATCATACTTCCGTGCTCAGCCAATCGAAACATCACAGATGTCTTTTCGGCCAATCGCTTTTGGTGTATTCTCTTTTACTGCCCTCACTTTCATCATCATCATTATGTACTTACAACGTACAGCCAATCAAGTCGTTGCTATGGGGTAACCAGCCAATCATCAGCCAATGTGTGCTCAGATGAGTTGCATGATGTGGGACAGTGGCGTTTCTAAGCAATTTGGAGCCCCAGGCAAGATTTTCCCTGGAGTAGGGGGGGCTCCATGGAATATCTCCTATGACAGGCACCGTAAAATGGCGCCCACCCAAGGGAACTATTTTTAACCTAAAGAACATATTATATGTGCTTTAAATATTCAATTCTAGTTATAGAGGACAAGTATAATGTATTTATCCATATGAGGCTTATTAGCCTGGGATCCTTTTAAAGCATGTCTGGTGATCGCCCCCGGTGCCCCACACCCTCCCCTCATGGCGCCCCAGGCAACTGCCTAGTCGGCCTAAGGGCAAAAACGCCCCTGACGTGAGGTGCAACCCCTCACTTCACACAACACAATATCCTCATGCCCCACCTGTGTGCCGCATGCCGCGGGTTGAGAACCACCGCTATAGGGCAACTAGAAGGATATTACTATGCTAAATGTTGTACCATGCAGGCACCTGGAGAGAGAGAGAGAGAGAGAGAGAGAGAGAGAGAGAGAGAGAGAGAGAGAGAGAGAGAGAGAGAGAGAGAGAGAGGAACTGGGTATGTTTTGTTTTTTATTGACTTTGCCTCTGCTTTTTTAATTGTACTCAGCCACAGGTTACTTGCACAGAGGCTCTTGTCTGATTTAAATATGGATTTTTCTCGCTGCGTTTTTTGGTTCGCTGCCTTTCTAATGAACAGATCTCTGAGCGTCGGAGGCTAATGAACAGATCTCTGAATGGAACCCCATCCAGTAAACTGTCTTCTTCCACCGGAGCCCCTGGAGGCTGGCGCTGCGCTTCCACCACATTCATCTGCATATACAACACAGTGTCAGGGAATCATCAGTCTGGATGCTGAGGAAACTGGTGACAAACGTCTCTCTCTACAGTTACGGGAAGTGTGTGGGCGTGTGTGTGGGTGTGTGCATGTGCGTGTGCATGTTTTGTGTGTGTGTGTGTGTGTGTGTGTGTGTGTGTGTGTGTGTGTGTGTGTGTGTGTGTGTGTGTGTGTGTGTGTGTGTGTGTGTGTGTGTGTGTGTGTGTGTGTGTGTCATAAACTGGCCACCTTTGTTGTATTTTTGTCTTGCTGCTCTTCTGAGATGGAGCCACGCTGATATACAAGGCGGGGGGTCTTGTTTATTTACAATTTAGGCATTAACACTTTTAATCCAATCTCTCTCTATCTTGACTTGTAGTTTGCAGACATATGTATGTTTGAGGCACATGAGGGCAACGAAGAGAAGAGAAGAGAAGAGAAGAGAAGAGAAGGGAAGGGAAGGGAAGGGAAGGGAAGGGAAGGGAAGGGAAGGGAAGGGAAGAGAAGAGAAGAGAAGAGAAGAGAAGAGAAGAGAAGAGAAGAGAAGAGAAGAGAAGAGAAGAGAAGAGAAGAGAAGAGAAGAGAAGAGAAGAGAAGAGAAGAGAAGAGAAGAGAAGAGAAGAGAAGAGAAAAAGAGAAGAGAAGAGAAGAGAAGAGAAGAGAAGAGAAGAGAAGAGAAGAGAAGAGAAGAGAAGAGAAGAGAAGAGAAGAGAAGAGAA
Source organism: Benthosema pterotum (assembly GCA_039105355.1). Classification (NCBI taxonomy): domain Eukaryota; kingdom Metazoa; phylum Chordata; class Actinopteri; order Myctophiformes; family Myctophidae; genus Benthosema; species Benthosema pterotum. The sequence goes on from CM076985.1 coordinate 32,667,251, forward strand.
GAGAAGAGAAGAGAAGAGAAGAGAGCCAGCAGGTAGCTTGCATCGCCTGCGGTGAAACACACATTCTGTCTCTGCTAATGACAGCACAAGAGAGAGAGAGACAGAGAGAGACAGAGAGAGAGAGGGAGATATTTATACATGTTTATATATTTTGAACTCATTGTTTTCACAAGCTCTGCAGGAGGCTAAACGACTACAAGGGGGAGCTTCCATGTGTCTGTCCTGAGCTGCCGTAATGAATTCCTTCCATGTTTCGCATACTTGAAATAATAATACCTACTTTAATCGTCTAATGAATCTCAAAGGGGCTCACCACGAAATCCGCAGCCAAATTTGGAGATATATTCTGCCAAATCTTCTGCACGTGCACCGAAATAAAACCTTCGGGAGTTTACTTTCAGGTTGCCAAACCGAGAAAGTGCTCGTTTGAGCGGGGACATGACCGGCCAGAGTCTTCTGGTCAGTGGAATATAAAATGAGAGTACCATGGCGTGTAGCCTGCCTTGGACATCAGCCTGGGCCAGTAGAAAATGACTTTCGTTTATTCTCAAAATTTGTATTTACAAATAAAAGGTTTTACTGGAAATAGTGATGGGCGCGTGGGCCATTAACACCTTTTGTTGTTTTGGGGGACAACTTTGTCACCTCCAGTCACCAGGACCAGTTAAACAGGTGTCGACCCTTTTGATAACAAAAGCCTGGATGAATAGCGGGGTGTCAAGCCGTCTAACACCGCCGATCCCCCAACACTAGGCTACTCATAGTGTCTGTCTGTCTGTTCTCCTGAATTCCTTGCCCAAGTGTACTGTACCTCAGCCTGGGCCAGCAAAATAATTCTGGGCCATGGCCCGAGTGGCCCAAATGACGCTACGCCTCTGGAGAGTACTCTAGCCTATAATATTGTGTTTTTGTTGCTAACTACACTTAAAACTATTGGACCCGGCCTGTTGGTCATTTGAGGTATGACACAGAGCCATAATAGAGAGAGAAACATCCAGTGTTTTTCCACAGACAGCATAGCAGGAAGCTGCAAACAAAGCTGATCCACCAGCACCATTGATGTCTTGGCTTACTGTATATTCCAACTGGTGGTATTTTGCCTGCAGTGCAGTCAAAAATCACTATAAGATTCTATGATGCTTTTCACAAAAGAATGGACTATTTTGTGAAAACAGTGTGGAAAGTTTTTGCTTTGAATGGATTCCAGTGGAGTGTAGGCGGATGTAGTGGCATACAAGGGACACAACGTTGCCTGCTATAGAGACTCTAGAGAGAAGGGCCAAATACACTACTATTGGCAAGTGTTGGCAGTTTAAATGTAACAGAGGCAACTTTTTAGCCCAAAATCAAAATAGCTATATTTTCTTGCCCTTTTCCCCTCTATGTGGCTTCTACTTTGTTACTGCAGCTGTTTCCCTGCAGACAGACACTTGCTTCGTCCTGCAGACGGCCCATAATTTTGTTGCTGTGAAAAAATCATGAAAACAAAACATTCATCTGGCTCACGAAAGGAGTTAAATTTTGTTTTTAAACAAATCTGTTTACAAACAGATCTGTTTGTACACACTAAATTTGCCTCTATTACCTTTAAGACAAGTGGTTAAATGTCTGAAAGGACACATACGTGCACAAGAATCCAACACACTGCTATACAACACCGATGGTATAGTGCTGTTCTACTGAATGAAGAAGCTACATCCATGACAGCTATATATGGGAAAAAGTTTAACCAGATACATAACATTATACGTGGGTGGGGGGCGGCTTTATCTCTCTCTCAGCTAGGAGGTCACACTCTATACGTCTAAGATCCAGTTGCATGGAGCCATGCATGCCGTTCCCATGGTTTCAAGGATCCACATGATTAGAAGGAGGTTTCAATGCGCGCTGGTGGTGATGGAAAACGAGGGCCTCTCTCTCTCTCTATACGCGACACGCACGCGGTCAAAGGACACATGGGGTTCAGAGGGCAGCTGTCACAGCCACGAGGATAAGGCTAATGGTCCTCTCCCACTGGACAAAGAGCTGGCTAACACCCATTAACATCTGTCTTTTGTCTTTAGTGTGGAAAAGACATATAGGGTCGTGACCCGCGGGTTACACCGCATGCGGACCCATCTTTATGACTCATGAGGAAGAACCAATTAGGTTAATTGTTGTTGTTTTGTGCCCACTATAGCCACAACTGAGGCGGGTTTTTATCTCGTCTCCCTGCTCTTCTGTTGAGAAATTCATATCAGGTCAGGTCTCACCTAGACGCAGACCATTTTTATTTATGTGTTGAACATGATTGAATGTATTTCCTGAGCAAGCAGGCTATTAGCTCAAAAAATGAAAACACCGGGTTCAAAGCCGGGGCAGGAGAGGAAAGTGCAGCTTTAAGTGATTAATTCATAATGTATTTCTGTACGTTTGGGTCCCGGGGAGACACCAAATTCCTCTTTTGGCGTTTCCCAGGCCTGTTATGAGACAGAGAGCTTCTTCCGATTCCAGGCGGCGGCCATGCGTGGTCTCCACGGTGCGAGTAGTATTTCACTCACATTCGCCCCTAAAAATAGATATATGTGCGAACCCGTAGCAAAGATGTATATCGATCCAAAGTTTAAAGTAATGTGAATGTGCAGGGGGCATCCCCGCTGGCGAAGAGATTATAAGTTCCATGCCTGTACCGCCGCGGAGAGTAGGAGTTCGAATCTGTACGATCCTACGCACTCCACAGGCCGTGTCCGCGGGAATGGAGACGGATCAGGGGAGGTCGCTGTCTGCCTGTGGCGGTACTATATATATATAGCATGAGATTGGTCAGGGCAGTGTTTAGTCGACTAAAACTAGACAAAAAACTGTAGCTATGAAACCTAATGAAAAGTATTCAAGAGACCATGACTAAAACTACGTCTGCACTCGGTATTTGTACATTGCGCTCATTTTTTTATGTCACCATTGCGTCATCACATAATCGGCCAATCGGGACGGTAGTGTTGTAGTGAGATATTGTCTTGTCTCGAATACGGCCTCAGGGACTTTTTCCGTCCATCTTGTCTTTTTTTGTCTCGCTATCAAATTGTCTTGTCTTGTCTCAGAGTCACTGCTCTCGCACTTCATTTGTCTCGTGGTCTTGACTTGGTCTCGCTCTCAATTTGTCTTGATCTTGTCACGATCTCGGAGCAAATGTCTCGGGTCTCTTTAGCCACTGAGACCACTCGAGACTAGACAATACAAAGGAAATGTTCTATATCTATTGTGTGGACCAAGGAGGCCATTCATAAAGACAGCTGTCTTATACAGAGGGCAGTGCTGGGTGACCCGCAAATTGACCCAGGCCTACTTGAGCCTACAAGCACCAGCATTGGTCGCAAATAAGAAAAAATGTCTCGCCTTCTTAGTCTTGTCTCGAACCACCAAGCCTGTGGTTGTCTTGGTCCCGTTTTGGTCTCGACCCCCCCTAGGTCTGGGTCTCATTTTGGTGTCGTTTTAGGTGGTCCTTCTTGACTACAACACTAGTCGATGGTGGACGACCGCAGTCCTGTCGATTTACTTGCGCTCGCTCTGTGCGCCGCGCAAGTAACTATAATGAAGACGTGCTTTCAAAATCAACACATATTGGACGCGGGGGTGGGATATACAGTAGGCGTTTGGCAGGAGAAGAACGAGGTCAGAGAGCATCATGTTCCTGTACACGTGTTACGCCCTCCTCACTCTCACAGGGGGAAAAGAAGCAGCCGGTTGCCTCATGTTCCGAAGGAGTTGCGCGGCTGTATACGCCCTCCCACGGGAGCAACTGTAGGGGGTTGGTATAAGTAAGTACAGTACAGGCATAAGTACATTTTTATTCATACAGCACTTCCCACACACACACACACACAGATCCCACTAAGTGCTTTACATCCAGCGGGATTAAAAAAAAAAAACAAAGCACCGAGTAGAAAATAAAAAAGAGCCTGTACAAATTCATCTCAAGCATGAAGACATCAGGAACAAACAATCGGAGAATACAATTTTCTTCTTCCCACAAAATGCTTGTGCAAATAATAGAGTTTTCAGGTAAGTTCTTAAGGTTGTCCACAGAGGCTGCAGCTCCTCTCCAGACTTGCGCAAGAGCATTCCCATGTTTTGTAGCGTTCTTACAATGTTCTTGTATTGCAGACAGACAGACAGACAGACCGACAAGGGGCCAAAGAAGTGTAGGGTTTGACGGCGGCAGTGCACATACTGTAGCGTTACTGTGTGTGCGTGTGCATGTGTGCGTGTGTGCGTGTGTGCGTGTGTGTGTGTGTGTGTGTGAGAGAGAGAGAGAGAGAGAGAGTTGTGGAGTGGGTGGGAGTGGGTGTGTGACAGACAGACAGTCTGCTAACTGGCATAACGACTAAATTGGGGAGAAAAGGGGGGAAATAATTGGCTACCCTAAATTATTAAGTATATGGGATAGGGAGGTGAAGGAGGGGGAGACAGAGAGAGAGGGAGAGAGAGAGAGAGAGAGAGAGAGACAGAGAGAGAAAGAGGAAATCCGCAAAACACATAAATCTTTTAGCGTCCGCGGTGGAACGCACTCATATCTGGTGACAGAACGTCTCATTTGATAACATGACATCCTTTCATTTGTAATACGGAACGGTGTTGAGCACAAATGCGAACATTTTCACCGAATTACCGCTCCGCCTGTCAGATGGCACATCACGCAACGCCTCCTTCCACCTGCCTGGCGCTCACCTCCCTTTGAAAACGAATTGCTCTGGGCGCCTAATCACTCCCCACGTGAAAAGGGATTATTTGACTTAGCGCTGTTACGCCGCTTCCCCCCTTGCTGCTTTGAAGGCCCACTAGTTCTTTATGTAGCTCTAAACGCTAAGTTCACTGAGGAAATCTCTTCTCTTCTACGCTCTTTCATATTTGCACTTTGCTCAGCAATCTCCACAGAAAAAAAAAGTCTTTCATGCACAGCTTCACAGCGTGAACGCGATACTGTCCGGTCGGAGTCTGCCCATCTGCAGTCTTTTGACACATTAGGGACTAGAAGGCTTCTGTCACCTTGCCTTTTAAATGTTATTTTGAAACTTAACTATTGAAAAATATCAGATCTACACAGGATCAGGAAATCAATCTGCAACCACGACAGTTGAACCATTGCGATGAGCCTGTCGTTCACCGTGGTGATGGTATCATAAACCACCGACCATTATGCAAAATGGTCGCGACGATTTACATTAATAGTCGAGGGTTAAGGTTAGGTTTAGGCATAGTTTTACTAAGATTATACTTAGTGTTAGGGGTTAGAGTTAATAGGGAAAACGGTCGAAAGTTTCAAAACCGTGATGACTGTTATGCAAAACAATTGCGACTGCTACAGTCAACCGTTTCAAAGCCATCAGGAATGTTATGCAAAACAGTCATGCCGCGACTGACAGCAAAATCAATGTGCACCTGCGACGTAAGTCGCAGACAGTTGCGACTTAAGTCGTGGTTGCACATTGATTCCGCTGTCTCATAGTGCTATAAGCTTATAAATTCTGCTATTTTTGAATGATTGTGAAAATGTGAAAAATCTTTATATATAATATATTCTTTCAAAGCTAATATTTTAACTCAAATATTTGCTCTTGGAGGAAGGGGGGTGAAACATCATTTCTGTGGTCAACGGCTAGATACATAATAATTACACATTATTATCCTTGACATGAAAGAGTTTGAGAATCACTGATTAGAAACAAGCTTTTCAGAAAACTGTCAGGATTTAGAAGACTTTCTGTTGAATCTGTCCTAAATCCCAGTCCTAAATGCTTTTGAAAAATCACTGCCTCTGAACCTGTCATTGCCTATTCGCTGAGCGACAAGTTACCCACCTCCATCCCAGCACTGCCTCGTTAAAGTCTCAATCAATTCATTGTTTTTACGAGTGTTTTGGGGGAGTTTACGTTGTCACTTTTATCATGCGCTTTATTGGAGTGAAGCTTCCGAGCGTAGATTTTTCACATGTACGTACGCGTATACCTATAACCAGTGCCTCTCGATCGTGACAACAAAGTAACTCTGACTCAATTGTCTCGTCTGGAGTTGAGAAATAAAGAGGCTCATCTGTCACTGCCACCGCCAGTGTCTCTCGCCTATATTAAAATCTCTGCCTATTAATCGTCCCCCGTTGAATGTTAACAGTCTAATCACCAAAACTTTGCATGTTTTATTCAATAAACAGTTGTTTGCAACAACCTGATTTGCATCACCTTTAAGTTGGTAAATCCATCCATCCATTCATCTCCAACCACTTATTCGGTAGGGTAATAGAGCTGAGCAGTCCCACCCCTGTCATGGCATCGCCCGTGTTCCAGAAGTGGATTCCTCATTCTTTTTCCTCATAGATTTTGCAAAAAATATCTATATAAAGAGGATTACACCACGGACAAGGACATCTCGGGTCGTGACAAATCATGACAACAAACACAATATTGTCATACTATACATCTAATTTGCAAGAAGAAAAAAAAATGTCAGGATACAACACTTTTTGTTTTGTTTTTCTTCTGTGAAATTATTTGATTGTCCCAAAACATTGTGTGTCTTGTCATGACCCGAGTTGGCTTTGTCCGCGGCATAATCGTCTTTACATGAATCATTTTCGAAAAGTCCGTTGAGAAAAATGAATGGGGAATCCATTTCTAGAACAAGGGCGACGTCACAAGGGGGTTGGGAATGCTCAGCTCTATATTTGCAGCGTTCCTTCTTTCTGCTGAGCAACATTAATTTGGTAAATCCAACCAACAGGTTATACAGTACATTCAACTGTCTGACATCAAAGTTGTGGCATCAAACAGTATTGCAACCTCATATATGCCGGAGTATGACTTGGAGATATATGGTGCTGTTTGTTTTCACGCATCAATGTCCTCACTCAGTCTACTATTGTTTGAGAATTCCCAACTCGGAAAAACGATGTCTCGCCTCTGGCATTTGAAATGAGGAGAGGGACCGGCTGTTTTCAGAGTGCATTATTGTCAACATTAGGAAACGCACTGCGGAGCTGTCACTGCTGCGGTGCGGAACAGCTTTGCTCTGGTCTCTCGCAATAACAAAACGGGACGTCACATGGGGTTTAACAGAAGGATGTCTGTCCCGTGCGTGAACGCACTGAGTGCATTGGTGTTGTCCCCATGGTGTAAACGAACGTACTTGTGTCCTACTCAATCGATACTTTAACTTCTACTACCCTACAACTTGGAGACAAATATTGTGATTTTGACAACTAATACAAAAATCCACTATAAAAACTTGTCTTTGTACATTCAGCCCTATATTCTGGCTATTTGAATCTACAAGCTTGTAGAAAATAGCCAATGTGATGCGATGTGACAAGCTGTGAGCTCGTAGGACTACTATTTTCAAGGAATCTCAAAAAGAGAAATAATCTAATCCATGCGGCAGATGGGGGTGTGTAGCCAAATACACTAAAGTGGTGTGGAGTGGACTCCCACATTATAGTACTGTAAGTGCTATGTATGGTACATACGCTTTACTTAACTAGATTTACATTTATTTCAAGACTCAAAACGTGCATGTGTTGATTTTTTCCCCAGACTAAGGCTTATTCATTCATTCTACACTCGAGTTACATATCGTGTTTTTGTGTCACCGTGACTCACATCTGTCCCAGCCATCACTAGTGTGCGTGAGAGAGTTTGAGAAAGTGGCTTGTCAACATATCGTGATATTCAAACTTATGATGACAGATTCGTGCGGGCAAAAAAAATAAAAATAAATAAATAAATAAAATAGTGCGACGTGTACGGTGTGTGTTCTGTGTGATCACAAATGCATTTGAAGAGGAGACACGGAGCGGTTGGAGGTTATAGTCAGAAAGGGGGGGTGTCGTCTTCTCCTCCCTATAGCTGTCACGCATTGATTCGGCAATTTGACTTCCCTGGCTGCCGGAACAAAGGCGGCACAGAAACAACCTCCTCCTCTGTAGCTCTCTCTCATCAGAGACCAGGGGCGGATGTAGCATGTCCCATTTGGGAGGGGGGGGGGGGCATGTTGGAGGGGCAAGAGAAAATGGTATGGGGGCGGCTTCATCGATGAAGCCGCACCCATACCATTTTCGGTTACAGGACTTTTATTAGTCAAGTAAAGCATCAATAATAACATCAGTCGTTGTTGAAGTTGCAACAGACACGCGGCATGCATACAGTAAAGCTAAAGGTCTGACTCTGAGAGTTTTCTGTTTTCAACGATGAAATGCTGTTCGTTTAGAGGTGCCACAATTGCACTTAGTAGCAGTAGTAGTGTTTCAAATAATTTTAAATATAAGCACTTTAATTTGAAATATCTTGGTTTGTTTTGCATGGGACCCCCCCCCATGCCCATGCCTAGATCCGCCCCTGTCTGAGACAGCAGCATGTCGCTGCAGCAGCGCGGGATGACGGGCCACAACGTTCGCGCTACTGAATAGGCAGCGTGAAATGGTCTTATCTCCCTCTGTTGTAGTGATTCAGGGAGCTAATGGCTAACTAGTGTTAAGCGTGAAAAGGCAGATAGCTAGATATGGAGAGAGGGAGAGAGGGAGGGAGAGAAGAGAGAAGAGGGGGGGTAAAGTGCAAGAGGTGGAGGGAGAGATAAACTGGCTATTATAACATTTTGCAGCATAAGTGAAATTGTTCATTAGCACTCAACCACTCACACATGTGTACACACACACACACTGCTTGCCAAGGACAAAAAGAAAATAATTCTTAGAGGAGAGGAGAGGAGAGGAGAGGAGAGGAGAGGAGAGGAGAGGAGAGGAGAGGAGAGGAGAGGAGAGGAGAGGAGAGGAGAGGAGAGGAGAGGAGAGGAGAGGAGAGGAGAGGAGAGTTGGAGGAGGGGAGAGATTGAGCAAATGACACACTATGCACTATGTAGTCCAATGAATACTAATAGGCCTGTGTCCTAGCCTATATGCCATCCATCTCCTTTTCCCTAAATCCAACCTGCCGCTTCATTTCCCCGGGTCCTAACATCGGTTGTGTGTCCTACCTTTTAAGCGAAACCTATACAACATACAAACGTATGCTGGCATGTGGTATACTTCCTATATCTCATTTCTCACATAGCCTATACATCTTTAAACATTTACAATGCAATCCTACTCCGGCATGCATGCATGCGGCGTGTGCATGCGTACATGCGTGCGTGCAGCTACATTCTCCTGTACCGATAATGTCTTATGTATATTGATGATGAGCAAGCATAGCATGTTGGGACTGGGAAAGCAATCTCGTTCTTCCCATCTCTCTCTGTCTGTCTGTCTGTCTGTCTCTCTGTCTGTCTGTCTGTCTGACTGTCTGCATGCCTGTCTACATGTCTGAATTAAATAGACATTTCGTTGACATGGGCACCCCCGGGGCGTTACGGTTGGTCTGCTCCCTTTCCCCCCGTTACACCAAATCTCTTTGTGGAAAATAGCAAATCCACATATATAAATACACATATATACCCTACTGACTGAATATAGTATTTTTTTCAAATGGAAATATCCTAAAAATGGGTGTAAATGGAATATTTGGGGACTATATTGACATTCAATGTTCTTAGTGTAGACTCATCAAAAAATAGGCGTAGTGTTATACATCTTATACTACGCACGCGCACGCACACGCACCCACACACCCACACACACACACAGGATGGATGTTCACCCCAAAGCGGGAATGCACTGCATGGTGGCTGCATTCATTTGGAGTCTGTTGGACTGTCTGTCTGAAAGGAAGCAAGCTTTTGGAGAACATTTTTGACACAAGGCCAGTGTAGAAATGCTGTTATTACAAGCCATTTGGGGGTCTGGGTGTTACACGGTACAGCGGCAACAGTCAGCCTCCGTCCTAACTGGGTCAGGGAGTCAGGAAACTCGGATTCGGTTTAATAACCACACATTAGATCCACTGAAAGCCCTTTTTCGCCCTAGGTTTGGCCTCTGGGCATCCCCTATACGTTTGTATAGGGGAGGTGAGTCATGATGACTTGGCTAGGCAAGGGCACGGACACAGTAGTACAGTACATCCTTAGATATGAGTCATTTAATACCACGGTATGATTTGTAGAAAGGTCCACATATTCCCTCAAGTATATAGGCCTGCAGTACATGTACTCAAGTACTGTACTTAAGTACAATGTTTTGGAGAGACCGTACTTGTGCAGATACTTCTTCTATAGTACGCATTTTGTTTTATTACCAAATATACACTAACCACTGCAGCCTTGCACACGTTGAAAATGGCTGATCTATACAAGCTCACAATTTGTTGTTGTTACTTGCGTATTTCAGACTGTGAAGTCAGAGACTTTAGTCTCTCTGTTGGATTAGTACACAATGACCATAATGCTTTGCTGCTCACTCACTCCACCTCACGGAGTGAGTCAGATAGCTGTAGTCCAGGAAGGAAGTGAGAACAATGTCTGTGACACCATCACTGACACCTTGAAAAACTATATAAAAATACTGAATATGAAGACATACTGTATTTCACACATAAGAAACCCATGAAAGTGTCTCCCAAACATCACTAAAACAAGATTCAAGTCAATTAATTGGAAGCTGCTAGACGGCTCTGGCCATTCAGAAGTTGTTGTGGTGTAGCCGAGATACGAGATAGCCAATCAGATCACCGCTCATACAAAGCTCATCCCATGGCTCAGAGGTCGACTTGTGCCATAATGGTAGAGCAACTGTAAAAAGAGAGTGGCGACACGCTTTGATCTTCGTCTCGCGCTTCACGCCCGCACTGGAGTCCTGCTGTCAATGTAAGTGGATGGGCAGGAGTGGTTTGTTTGGAACTGTTTTAGATCCAAACATGTGCTTTTCGTCCAATAGCCGTTGTCAGGTGTGCTTTTCAGCCAATGGGCGTCTCTGTTCAGCCGTAGCATTGGGACTCAACGGGAGTGTCACTACTCTCTCTTATAGTACTCTACATCAGGGGTTTTCAACCTTTTTCATCTCAGGGACCACCATTTATTCAGGATTTGAGCCACGGACCACCAACTGAGGATATTTTTAGACCCACAGACCCCAAAACTAAAGATTTCTTTTGCTTCTGTCCACGACCATTATTCTTCTAGTTGTGTAGATTTGGACTAATTCGCATGGATATTTTAACTCTTGAGAGTGTAAAAATGAAACCAAATGGACCCGCCAGGGTCCATTTGGTTTCATTTTTACGTTCTCAAGAGTTACATCTGGTTAACCAACTTTCCATCATTTATCCAGGGGACCACCTGGAACCCTCTCAAGGACCACAAACTCTTAGACACTGGGACCATTCCATCTCCTCCATCTCCAATCTCCCTGAGCCTATTTACTAGGCAGCCTGCAGCTGCAGTAAGAACTGTTTGCAAAAGGGGTGAAGTGACCCTTTAAGTATAGCACGGCGTAGCGCAGGTCCACAATCAACAATGTGACGTGAGCTTGTATCTACCATCTTTGAATAAAATAACATCATCATACATTTTGCCAAATGTGTCCTGAATTAATGCATCCGTCCAGGGTTCCTATAATGCGTGCACTTTGTAATTCCGTTTAAACTGTTGAACTGTGCTTTTTAATCAAAACGTAACGTACATCAGACGGCCTACATTTCCCAAAAGGAAACAGCATGTATTTAATTCAGTCTGAGCAGCAGCAGGGATAAAACATATTATCCCCCCACCGGCCATAAAAATGACCAGAGGGGCCATGGACTCCCATCCCCCATCGCCTTCAGCAAATCGAACACCAGTCATCATGACTGATGGAGCTGGACAAGGACAGCAAACAGACAGCGCGTTTGCCTGGCCATTCAGCCGTGTGTGAGAAATGTGAAGATGCACATTTCCTTTCATTTAATTCTCTTTCTTTTTATTTTTGTAGCAAATGACTAAACTGTAATGATGTGCGCTTTATGCTCTCCCTCTGCCAGCCTAGGGAGAGCCCTGAACTGAGCTCAGGCCAGGGTTCTAACTTCAATCTTCCTTTTGCCAGTTACCTGATATGAATGGGATTTTTGGACCCTCTACAGACCTTGCTTATGTGTACTGCTCGTGTTTTTGGCAAGCTGTGATGTCAATGGGTGTCAATGAAACTTCCAGCTTGTTCCTGTTCGAATTTTCGGCAGCGGCAGGCTTTTCTTGCAAGCTGCCCGCGCCCAAAAATGCAAACTGGAACAAGTGCCCGTTGACACCCATTCAAAAAAGCATGACGTGATGTCGAAAACACAGGTGCACAAGCAAGGTGTAG